>JADRCH010000055.1:797917-830759 GCA_019843965.1 Rhynchomys soricoides | reverse complement strand
AGAGAGAGAGAGAGAGAGAGAGAGAGAGAGAGAGAGAGAGAGAGGAGCCAAAATGTCTGGGTTATATAGCACAGTGTCAGGGGAAGGGCATCCTAGCTGCTTGGTTAGAAAGTCCAGGGTTGGGAGTGGGTTATGCCTGGGAGTGACTTAGGTAGCCCTGGGAGAACCTGGAGGCCAGGTCTGCTTTGGTATGTAAAATATGCACCTTAGGCCCTTGTCCTGAGTCTAAAACCTAACAGTCACCTATCCTTTGTTTTGGCCCATAGGAAACTTGAGAAAGATTCAGGGCAACAGCTGCTGATACAGTCTAGGGTGAACTCACCCACTTGAGAGCAGTTTCAAAATAAACCTGCATTTAATATACAATTAATCTGGCTTGAATTGGCTCATTTCACCAGGGAAATAACTTATTAGTGACCAAGAAGACAGAGCAGGAGGGACAGGGGAAGGTAGCAGATAATTTGGGCTGCATAGCCCTCTCTGCTTCCAATGCTGCTCTGCTGTGAGGTTATTCTGAGGCTCCGTGCTCCCAGCTACCGACATCTTCCACCCCTCACCACTCACTGTGTTGGACTGGAAGGTCGCAACTACCGGTAGTTCCTCCTCGCAAAGACACAGAGATCGAGAGCGATGCAATCAGCAAGGGGTTTATTATTTCCAATGCATTGGGGTCCTCCTGCACATGAGGCAGAGGCCACCCCGTGGAGCCTGGTCAGGGACCTTATATAGGATTTTAGAGCAGCCGCCATTAAGTACAATGTGATTGGCAGAACAGTGTGACTTTTAAACTGATTGGTCTTTAGGGAATGAGGTAGCAGGGGCTTAATCAGCCCCTCCCTTCCAGCCTATGTGCTTTCTAACCTGTTTCTTCCGTGCACTTGGAAGGGGGGAGAGGGGAGGAATGCCCATCCCACAGGGAATATCTGCTAGCTAGGTGGCCTTATCTCCAGAGACAGGAGGAGGGGAGGAAAAGCATTTCGTTCACTGCAGCAACTTGCTTCTTTATCGGGTCATTTATAATCAACTCCCTCCTCTTTCCTTACCTACCAATCTCGGTTCCTTTTAGAGATGGCTTCAGGGAAGACCCTGCAATGTCTCTACCACAGTGAGTGGTCTTGTAGACTCCTCTGGCCATTTCTTCCTTTTCTCCATTTTTGGCTTGCTTCTGGAAGGGCTTTGAATATGTCAGTGGAGGTCAGCAATTGCTTTGTAAAATAGTTTTCATTTACCAGCATGGGTTGAGTGTATACCCACTCATGGATTGCAAGAAAAGTGTTGTTCACTCCCACAGTTTGGTGCATCAGAATTCCTTGGCTTTCCCAGTTTGACTAAAAAATAAACCAAAACAAGGCACTGTTTTTGGAGGCTGAGCACTACGGATGTATATGATGTGGCCTTGATGGAGAATGAACAGATTGGTTGTACTCTGAGTCACCTCCCTTTGTCCTAAGACAGTGATGCTATTCACCTTGCAGCAAAGAGTTTGCTATCCAGTATCACCAGGAAACGTGTGTTTCTTTGTGTTTCTGTAAAAACAAACCTGGAGGTTAAAAAAATGTTAGGAGTAAGGCAGCAAGGTTGGGAACTCAGAAATAAAAAATAAAGTCAGAAATAAAAGGGCTTGCACCTGGATGTGAGACAGCCACGGTGCCAGATAAGGGCAGGGCTTTGGGTGTAAACAAGTCAGTCTTAGCAGGCTTTCCCACAAAGCACACACCACCTTCAACACCATGAAGAGACTTTCATCTTTTCATATGTTCTTTTTTTTCACAGAGCCTCCTCCTTTGTGCACATGTTTACCCTCTCACAGGGTAAACATGTGATATATGCATGTATGTGCATGTATGTGGAAGCTGTTGGTTGACAATTGGTGTCTTTTTCAGTTGCCCTCCACCTTATTTTATGAGACAGTGTTCCTAACTGATTTCTATTCTGCTGGACTGGCTGATTGGGTACATCCTAGAATCCTCCAGTCTTTGCCTTCCCACCTTAGTAATAGACACAGGGAATCTGAACTCAGGTTCTCCTACCTCAGCAACAAACACTTTATCCACTGAGCTTTCTCTCCAGGCCCCTCCCATCCCTTTAAATAGGTCTTTATAAAGTCTCCGCCCAGAATCAGAGCTAGAACTCTGGAGCTTCAGTCTTTTGAGCAAGAGAAAGTAGTTTTCCATCACGGATGCTTACCAAAGGCCTGATACCTACCCGACAATTGTGATGCTCGATGTGTTCCCAGTGAAGTGGGAGATGGGGTTTAAAGCTGATAGGAAAGAGGGAGGCTATCCTCTGTGGCATGCATGGTGGTTGCACGCATCTGACTGCCTAAGGGCATCAGCTGAGCAAGGCCTGCTGGTGTGTAACAGTGGGTCTAGGGACTCTGGAAGCAGAGACAAGAGGGTTGTTTGAGCCTATAAATTCAAAAGGGATGTGGGGGGAGGGAGTATGGGATGGGGGTTAGCTCTGGAACTAGAAAATCTATTTACATAGATTTTACATTAATTTACATATCAACCTCTCTTAATCAACTTCAGATATTCTTCTATGAATTCAGCTAATTAGTGCGGCTAACCAGCGTTGCAGTCTAACCCAGCACAGAGAGCTTTGCACACATGAAATTCTGAATAGATTTGTTAAGCCATAAGCATGGAATTGCAAATCAGCTTAGGCCATTCACAAATGCAGCTGGCAGTAGCTGTTTTCAGCCCTGTTGCCTTACACTAAAATGAGTGCTCTGTGTCTCTGTCTCTGTCTCTGTCTCTCTCTCTCTTTCTCTCTCTCTCTCTCTCTCTCTCTTGAGCTCTCTCTCTCTCTCTCTCTTGAGCTCTCTCTCTTGAGCTCTAACCAAGGGCCTCATGAATACTAGGCAGGTAAGTAAGTAGTCCACCCAATGAGCTACACCCTCAGCTATGCTGCAGTGGTATCCCAATTAACAACTTCCGGGAAAACATGTTCCCTTGTAACAGTTGAGTGATTCCCCATCCTTCGATCCCAAGGAAGGCGAAAGGAGGTCCAGCAAGGTAGTTTAGTGGGTAAAAAGGCTTGCTGTGCAAGTGTGAGGACCTGAGTTCTATTCCTGGGACCAGTGGAGGAAGGATGAAACTTATCCTCTGAATTCCATGAGGGCTGTGGTGGAAAGTCATTTGTCTACCATCTCTCATCATATAGCTGTCCTGTTCATAGTTACTCAGTCATTTAATAAGAATACTATCTGATTGCTGGCTGTTGGAAACATGTGGAGAAGGGTTCATTGCAGATGGTGTGAAGGTTTCCCTTGGGGACTGCAGGTATCACTACATGCCCAGCTCTGAGATGCTTTTCTCTCTTTCCCTTTCTTCTCCTTGCTTACCATTATCTTGGTGTGGTGGTTTGAATATGCTTGGCCCATAGGGAGTGGTACAGTTAGGAGGTGTGGCCTTTGTGGAGAAGTGTGTCAATGTGGGGGTGGGCTCTGAAGCTCTGCCCAGTGCAGAAGAGTCTATTTTCTCCTGGCTGCAGTAAAATCAAAATGCAGAACTCTTGGCTCCTCCTGCACCATGCCTGCCTGGATGCAGCCATGCCCCCGCCTTGATGATAAGTCTGAGGACTGGACCTCAGAACCTATAAGCCAGCCCCAATTAAATGCTGTCTTTTATAAGAGTTGCCTTGTCATGGTGTCTCTTCATAGCAAAAAAACAAAACAAAACAAACAAAAAAACCCTAACTAAGAACAGAATAAGAACAGAAAATCTATGTTAATAGCAAAGATGGGAAGAAAAAACCATCAACCCAAATCATCATAGCCAAATTAATTAAAGGAAGCTTTTTATTCATGTACACAGGCTGCCTCTCTCTAAGGTCAATCTGCAACTCAGATCCTCAACTCACATGCTAATGTATTTGGAGCTGAAGCATGTGAGAATCAGGATTAGGTGAAGCTGTAGAAGGGCACCCCCAGGATAGGATTTAGTGGCTTTCAAAGTTGCTCTCTCTCACAGCATGATGCTGCAATGATTGGATATGGTTTAAGTGTACCTCCAAAATTTCATATGTTGGAATTTCCTTCTCAGCACGTCAATATTAACAGGTGTTGGAACCTTGGAAAAGAGCCAAACAGATAAATGATAAGGAGGAAAACTGTCCTTGGAACATAAATCTCCCAGAACTCCAATGACTCTCTGGATTCCTGTCTTACTATATGATCTGTTCATTCCAACAAGCTCCTACCATGATGTGATTTACTGTAAGGTCTTCACCAGATCCCAGCTGATGCTTTAGCATCATGCTGTGGAGCCTCGAGAACAGTGAGAGAATGAGTCATCCAGATTTATATTGCCTATTACAGGTTCTCTGCCGTGTTATAACCCAGAAATAATGCCCTATAATTTGAGCCACAGTATTAACACTGTTATGAAATATAATGTGGCGGCAGCGGGAGTGAGGGGGTACCTAGAGGGCCCATGCAAGGGTGTCCCCTTGAGAAATAACATCATGCAACAGATGTGGAAAGGGGGTAGAGGCAGAGAAGAGGACAGGGGGAACTAATAGGAAAGGACCAAGAGAAAGAGAGGCCAGCGGGGAACACGTGGGGGAGGGGGGGGGGGGGGCTGGCAGGTTGTAAAGATGACAGGTGATGATGCAAGCTATTCCTAGGTTGCTCTGTTGGGAGGAGGTTAGCGGAATTGTCTGTAAGCCAACAAAGACCATGAAATTTGATTAGTTGGCTGAATTTAGCCAACTATTCTTTTTTGTTGCTGTGAATTTTTTTTTAAAGCATGCCAATGGCATGCTTTTCAACTTCTTGGCAGATATACATGTATTGTTTATAAATTTTCCAGGGTCAGATATTTTGCTACAAAAGAATGAACTACCAGAATCAGCCAGGCAGTACTGACCAGCGGTGGATAAGCCCGGTTGACCTGCCCTAGTGAGGAGAGGGAGAATGAGCTCCTTTCATGGCATCAATGTGGGTACAGGGATCCCAGGCTTAGAGCCCAATGGCACACTGCTTAATATAAAAGGAAAAGGAGGAGGGACTTTGTTGGCAAAATGTCATAGACTTAATATTGGGGCTCATATTAGTTACACCTGAGGATTCTACTAAATGTAGGCATTGAGCTCCCTGTAGTTTTGGAAAAGTAAACATGAAAAAGGGAAAATAGGTATGCCAAATTTAATTAGCTTTCTCATAGCCCTTTATAGTACCCAGAGACCTAAAGAGCCTATACTGGGCATAGAAACATTGAGACAATGAGTGATAAATTAAAATTAAATTAAGCCATTGGCAATTACAAATTAATTTGATAAATAGGCCCCACAGACTCTCAGTTAAAAAAGCCAATACTGCCCAATGTTAATTAAAATGACCTTTAATAATTAAAGCTTATTCCCTAATATCTAATTAAAAAGAGACACTTGTCCCACTGCTTATCTGTTTAGTAGCTAGTTCTTGAACCTAGAAAAAGAGAAATGGGAACTCCTGAGGGCTTATAGCATCCTTAGTACTGTGGTTCCTTCTACTAAGGCCTCCAGTACCCAGAACTATTAAAAGTATCTATCCTATCCCACCCACAGCCACAAGTGGCTATTTATAGACTTGGCCAGTGTGTTCTGTACAGCTTCCTGCAGTGGCCACTTAGGCACAGTCTGTCTTCTCTGGAGGCACACCATATACCATGGGGACCTCACCAGCTTTGCTACTGTGCAAAATCTTAACCACACCCCATTTTATCTAGGAACACAGGGATGGCTTTATATTAATAATACATCCTGCCAAGGTTTTCTGACTGGTTTAACAAACTCGTTAAGGAAAAACAAGTCCCCAGTGAGTCTTCTCCAGATTTCATATTCATCATTCACAAATTATACAGGAATCTAAGTGTTTGTGGCTTCTTACAAAACAGTTGCCTTAAATGGGGGCATGTCCCACAAAAGGTTCTGAAATCTGTCCACATTTTTAAAAGAGGGGCTGCAGACATGGCTCAATTGTGAGAGTGCGTACCAAAACCAGTTTGAGGAGAAAAGGGTTTATTTCATCTTATAGTGTATAGTGCATTATCAGGGGAATCGCAAAGCAGTAAGTTAAAGCATGAACTGGAAGGCAGGAATTGACACAGAGACCACAGAGGAATGAATGCTGCTTTCATTGGCTTTCTTTACATGGTTTGTTCAGCTCACTTTCTTCTATAGCCCTACAGTTCAGGGGTAGCAATATCCACAGTAGGCTGGACCCTCCAAAAATCAATCATTCTATCATTGCTTACATGCCAATCTGATGGAGGCTATTTCTCAATTGAGGGTCCCTCCTACCAGAGGATTCTAGTTGGTGTCAAGTCAACCAAACCCAACCTTATTGGCACAGCTAGCATGCAGGAAGCCCTGAAACCCTGCACCATACAACCTGAGTATGGTGTTTCATGCCTTTAGTTTTAGTACTTAAGGAGTAGAATCAGAAGGGTCAGAAGTTCAAGGTCATCCTCATCTAGATCTCTAGTTGAACCCCAGCTTAGGCTACACAAACTAACTCAAAAATAATTAAATTAAATTTAATAATTAAAAATGAGCAGACATTGCTATTAGCCTCCCTGAGGAGGCCCTGTCACCTTCTTATGTCTCCCAAAATGCCTCCTGGATCATAGCCTCCATGGCCACAAGTTATTCTTTGCCTTATGATACAAGTTATGACCTCTCTCTGCCCTGTGTTCTACACTACTTAAGTGATGCAGCTGGTCACACATAACACTGTATTGAAAATACTATCCCAGACCCTGCACCTGTGACCATCCATATCTGTCTCTCTATGGCACTTTAAGGGCTAGAGATAACCCTAATGTTCATCAGGCTATTATATCTTCTGTAAGACAGGATGGAAATCTACTGGGCCCTCTTGCATATTCCACCCTCAGGAGGGAGTCTCACCTGTCTTCAGGGTGTTTGTTTGTTTGTTTGCTTGTTTTTCTAGATGCTACAGTGCCAGAAGAAGTCCCCTCCCCAAGACTGCTAGCCATCTGAGGACTCACTTGTGAATAACTGAGAGAACTGCTTTGGGAACATGAAAAACAAAAACCAACCAACCAAACCAAACAAAACAAAAAACAAAAAAGAGGTATTCCCAGGTCGGGACATTCCTGATCATCATTGGAATAGGGTCAAAAGAGTGGTGAACAATGCCTTGGGGAACTATAAGAGATACTATGGGAAGAAGGACCTTTTACCTCAAGTGCACTTTGTTCCCTGAATTGTTCTTGGGCATGCTTTTGTGCCTCCTGTGACAAACGTTTACATTCAATTTATAAGGCATACTTATTCTTTTTAGCTTTCAAAATGTAGCTATAGAAGCCAATCTGGTCAGTGCACTCTGAATATGGCCTTGCACCTTGCTTTCACGCTTTCCCAGATATAATCTACAGTATGTGTCAGGTAATTATGTTTCCATTGCTCTGTCCTGAGAAAGTTCTGGGAAAATGGCTGCTCTGTTAATATTTAGTATGTACTTACTGGTGTTTATTTACATGTTTTTCTGAACTCAACCAACCTCCCTTGGATCATTGCTTTCTTTCTTACATCCATGCATAAAAGTACACTGAAACTGAAGTAAGGTTGTCTACAGCACACAGACTATAGTCTGTCCCATTCTTTCAGGTCCTCAGATCCTGGGTCCAGCAGACAAGTGTTGCACAGGCTGACAGAAAGTCAGCACTGATGAATGATGGAGCAGCCTCAAGTAGTTGATGCTTGAGGTGTTGGTTATCAGATGGCTCACCTTTATGTTTATTACAAATCTGGGCCATTGACCAAGAATTACCCATCACTCCACCCCTCCCCCAGCCCCAGGCAGAAAGCCTCCAAGAATCTCTTTCTCTGTGTGCTCCCTATACAAGAAATCTCTGTATGTTAAGGTCATAGGACAAGGTCTTGCCAGGACACTCCTTATCCCCTTTCAAGTTATAGATATCATTTTTAAAAAATGGTGACACATACATCACTCTACCTCTTCATCAAGGTCATAGTAGAAATTTCCTATCCATGAGGAGTATGGCATAGCAGCTTTAATTGGGGAGGTGGGGGGGTTACAGCCTCAAGCTGGAGCTTTTCAAATGCTGGTGTGGGAGTGGGTGTTAGTTTTATCCACTTTGGTTTTTCTTTATTCAGATCCCTTTGGTCAACTTACCTAACTTACAGGAATGTTTTAAAAAGTCCTCATCTCCCTTCCTTCTATTTGAAGGATGTTATGTCTCACCTCTTTGTAATTAATTATAGAGACTTTGATGTGTTTGCCTGCAACTTCATTAAGTTTTAGTTAATGAAGTTTAGTTTAACTAAACTTCATTTAGTTTGCAGATCTCCTGCAAAGACTAGAAATTCTATACTCCTAGGATATCCAGGGAACATCCTTGTCTTCCAGGTAAAATCAGGAAGCAGTTTTCTTTAAGGCACAATTCTACAAACAAAATCAGAAGAAAAGCAGAAGTTAATAAACTTGACCAAAACCCCAAATAAACAAATATTTAAGGTGGGAAGCTAAGTCAGGAAGACTGCTGCAAGTTCCAGAACGGTCTAGAATACATAGTGAAATTCAGGTTAGCCTGGGCTACAGAGTGTGTTGCTATTTCCCAAACCCAAGTAACAACACTAGTTGTAAGGGTAAGTATCTATAACATTAATACTACATCTGTGATTGCAATTCCAAGTTGCTTTTGCTTTTGTTTGCTATTAAGGGATATCAATGCTCACCTCTGGCTGATCTGTGTTACTTTTCTCATTCCCGTGTCAGAACACCTGACAGAAAGAGTTTAACAGGCTGTAGTACAGTCCATCATGGCTATATCAGAGGCTCTATAATTGTCTGAAGCTCCATCACAGTTGAGGGGAGGGGCAGGCTTTTCCCCAAAATACTAGTTTTGAATCTAAGTGGTTTGGGCCACTCTGAGTTGCACTTGTCTCTTGAAACGTGCTATGCCCTGACAGGTATCAGCAGCAAATGTTCATGCATGGCATACTTAAAAAGTGGCTGGAAAAAAAAGGCAAGCTATTCCCTTTGTCTGGAGCCTGGGACATAGTTGCTCTGCAGATGTTAAGTGTCACTGTAAAGATGATGACCTTGACTATCAACCTCACATTTTAGCTCCTGGTAACTGCTGCGATGCTTTCATGCAGCCGAGGAGATGGCTGCTTGTTGCTCTGTCTCCTTCCATTTGTATATTGTCACTCCTGACTTGCTGTTTCAAGTCACATCAAAGAAAGCATTTATTTAGCTGACAGCCTATCGCAGGGCATCTTTCTGCATAAAACAAACCGATTTATAGTCTCTGCTGACAGCTGGTTTGAAAGGAAGGCCATTTGCCTTCATTGATTTTGAGGAACAGGGATTGATTTAGCTCATCAGCCTGCAGCAGCAGATGTTAAAAAGGGCCCCATTGTGTCAAGCTCCCAGGTCTTTGGAGACCAACACTTCTGAGCATCAGAACTTCCTGAGCCTGGCAGGGCTCTGCAGTGGTCGTTTAACCTTCCCTTGACCCCTACTCTATTTTTAAGATGCCCAAAAAAAAAAAAGATTACTATTTTTCCTTGGGAATGAGCTGTTAAGGGGCAGTGGGGGATGAGTTCAGTAGCATCTCTGTCTTAGAATTTACAGACACCAGAAAAGAGACTTTGTTACCAAAAGTGCCCCCAAAGGAACAGTGTCTGATGCTTTAGTCACAGAAAAATATTTGAGGTGTATGGTAAGGCTGTCTTTCTCCTCCCCTCCTTTGCCCCTAGCCCATTAGAGCCTTGCTATAGGAACTGGTGGCATAGTATCTAGAAGCTTACTACTAGAACTTTCTGCATAGCAGGAAAACTTCCTTTACTCTTCCCTCTGATGCTCTGCCCTGAGAACAGACTATAAGGACCATAGTCAGTACGACCTCTAGTGCCTGGCTATGGAGCCAGGATTCTCTCAGCCAATTAGAGGAGTAGAAGAGACTTAGGGCGTTGTGGAGGAAGAGGAAGGGAGGATTGGGAGAAGAAAGGAAGGTCCTTCAAAACCCTGACCAGAGCACAGTGATGGCAGAGTAATGGGAGCTGATGGGTACAGATCCTAGTCTTCACTCTAGGCCAGAGTCCGAGAACGAGTCCCCTCCAGTGGTATACAGACCCACCAGGCCCACCAAGTGCTGTGAATGTAGCCTGGTAGGTTTGCTGGCCACCTCCTTTTTTTTCCCACAGGTTAAGCCATAATGTAACATCTGAGCCATTTTGGGTGAGCAGGTTTGCTGGGAGGAGAACTTAGAGGTGTCTCAATGATGTGAGACACCGTTCCTGGAGATACATGAACAATGCTCACCTCACACAGGGAACCAATACCAGACTAAAACAACAACACCTCCAAATTCACCCTTGGAGGAACCAAAGAATGTGTGAGAGCTACATATAGGAACAGAGAGGACTCAGAGTCAGCAGCCCTGGACCACCACACTCAACTTCATAGTGTTCAGAAACATCTTTTTTGTTGTTTTTGTTCCTGTTGTCTATGAATTATACATTTCAGGACTCTCACATTACAGATATGGAGACAATGGCTCGGAAAACTCAGCTTGTGCACAGTGGGCCCAGAGCTGTGCATCCAAGGCTCCTGGAGGTGGTTATTATACATTGCTTGAAGGGAAAGCGAGCCTCTGTGTGGATGAGACACTGGATTTCTGTGGTTTCAGCATAGACATTTTACTGCAAATTGTGCACACACACCCCCAAATGGCAGAGACAGTGACTTTTAAGCGTGTCAAACACCTGTGGTGGGGAAGGAGAGCTGAGATTGTTTTCCTATTCCAGGAAGTAAAGTGTTTGCTCAGGCCCAGCATCTTCATGGCCTGAGGGGCTTACAGGGATGGATGGAGATTCAAGGACTGTTGGCCAGGGCTATGCCTCACATTCCCCAGAAAAATCACACTACCCTGAGGAAGAACTGGTTTGTCTCCACCCGCACAGCCTTGTTCAAGAAGCCACATCTGCAAGGCAGGGTCTGCGGCAGCCTCTGAGGCCTCCCTCACACAAAGAGAAATACTCAGCTCACATGTTGCTCCCTGGTCTTCTGGTCAAGACTCTTCTCAGAAGCCACTGGCTTTGAATGAAAAATGGTATAGCCAGGGTACAGAGGCCTGCTCATTTGGCTCAGATAGGACACATTCTGCCTCATCCCCCAGAGCAACAGCTTCCCACTGTTGCTCAGTGGGATGTATGCAGGAAACGAGTGGCTTCCCACCTTGGCCTCAGTCTGCTTAAAAGGAGACCTGCAAGAATGACAAGAAGTCATTTCCTGAAAGGGGGCTGGAGGTATGGAGGAATGACACACAGCAGACAGGGTAGCTGTCAGTTACTGGCTATCGGTGTGTTATTTATGGGACTGTTTGTCCACACTTGGGCAATGCCAATTAACAAGTAGTCAAAGTGGCTCCCAAGCCAAGCCTGAGGCTGCTTCCAAACCACTGTCCTGTGACTGTTTAGTCAGTGTGCGGGAGCTGAACCTTGCATCATTTGCTTAATGGATTTGTTCCCTTCCCCTGGAAACAGGAAAAAGAATGTCAGCTTTCTCCAGGAGCCTTCAGCAACAGGGCTCAATCAAATCATTTTCCCAGCCTTGCCTAGCAAACAAAGATGCTTACATGCTCCCCAGCACTGCAAACAGCCTTTCAGCGCAGCTGGTCCTGGAATTAGGCTCCCCTCCCCCTGCCCTGGTCCCAAAGCAAATCTGAGGATCTTCAGGTTTATTCCCTCCCTGCACACAGGCTTTGTAAATAGAAAGAGAAATCTGCAAAAAACTTCATCCCTGAGAATCAGGTGGGGAGTTAAGTGTGTGTTTGCACCCAGTCCTGAACACTCTGCAAGCTAATCTGGAAAACTGGTGATCTTGCCCAGGCATATGGATTTTTGCCAGAAATTGCTGAGAGCTTCTTCCAGAAACTTAGCTACTCAGACAGTCTGAGGTGTCTCCGGATGTCTGGAGAGAGCTGGAGACATAATCCCGATAACACTGCCACAGGGCCACCAGACCAGACAGCTGCTCTTTTGATGAGAAGACTTGGCCCATAAAATGTTCCAGTGATTCCAAGAATGACTCCTTGCATCTAGATGGCTGCCCAGGACCCCTCTTGACTGCTCAGCTGAGACTCACAGAAATCTCCAATGTCACTGGAGACCAGTTATCTGGGGCACCCCTAAGCCATCTGACATTTTTTACTTTGTAGTTATCTCATAGTGTCTCATCCTGCACCTAGGCAAAACCCAGAGGTCAGGAGAAAAGTCACCAGACATCTTTGGAAATAATTAGGCTTTTTTTTTTTTAAAAGCACTACACACACACACACACACACACACACACACACACACACACAGTTTTAGTTTTCTTTGAAAGCCATTCGCTGCCAACACCTCTGTCTGATCTAGCATCCTAATGACTACCAAAATCTTAGAATATATCCTCAGCTGACCATTAGTTTCTCCCAATACAAAAGCTAAAACTATGATCAAACAGCATCAGACATTGCCCTTCTTAGCTATAACACACCTGCGGCCTCTACGGATGTATTCTGTAAGTAATAAAACATCATCATGGTGGAAGGTGCTATGTGGGGGAAGCTTGAATCTCTGTTCCTGGGACTGGTCTCTCATATTTGGCTCTAGAGTAAACTGTTTCCCTGGAGGCAGGAACTAAGTTTTTTCATTATCTCCCGCAGGGCTTTGCTGGAGTAGCATTTTAGCATCTTAAGAGCTCTCTTATCAAGCTGGGGTTAACAGAAGCCTTAAAAAAAAGAAAGCCACAGTGAGGCTGTCCGAAGAAAAGAGTCCATATCGCCTGCATCTCCAAGCCTGTGTTTAGATCACCTCATCTCTTGTCTGTCTCTCATTCTCTTCCTCTCCTGATAGATCCTCTCCTCTCTGGGAATTGCTGTGGTTTAGATAAGTATTACCCAGAGGCCTGTGTTTTGAGAATCTCTTTCTTGTCTTGGCACTAGCAAGAGACAGTGGGACCTTTAAGAGTCTTAGTGAGAAAACTATAGGTCATAGAGAGTACATGCTTGAAGGGCGCTGTGGGACTTTCTTCCTTCACTTTCCTTTCACAGCTAGACATGACTGCTTCACCAGAGATCTGAAGCAATTGGATCAACTGACCGTGACCAAAATATTGAGCCAAAACAACCTTTTCTCTTTTAGGGTGACTACACTCCGAGGTTTTTGTTATAGCAACGTAAAGGTGACTAACACGGGAGTAACGAACATTTAACACTTCAGTTAAGTGTTCAGGGCACTTTTGGTTCACATTGTCTTTTCTTAAATCATAGTGCCGATTGATCTCAAGTTTCCTACCAAAAAAAACCCCTGACAGGTACTTCTGTGTTAGTTACTTTTCTGATGCTGCAATAAACAGACAAACAAATGAACATGACCAAGACAACTTCCAAAAGGAAGGGTTTCTTTGGCTTACAGTTCAATGAGGATAGGGTCTATCACTGGCACCTGCACAGCAGGGAGAAATGGCAATGGGTAGACTTGGAGTCTGAACAAGGAAGCAAAGAGCTCACATAAGCACAAGGCACAAAGACGTTAAACTCTCAAAGCCAGCCACCAGTGAAGTTCTTCCAACATGGTGCACCTCCTAAACCTCCCCAAACAGTGCCACCAAGTGGAGGCCAAGTGTTCAAATATCCAAGGTGATTAACTTATAAAGAGAAAAGGGTTATCTGGCTTACAATTTGCATGTGTAAATCAGACTAGATGGCTTACTTGGCCTGTGGGGGAGGGTACCAGATGGCCAGGGTATGCCAGAGCCAACAACTAGTAGTGAAAGCCAGGAAGCAGAAACACACCGAGATGAGGGCCCACAATCCCTGTTGCGGGAATATCCCCAGTAGCCCAAAGGGCCTTCCAACAGGCCCTGTAAAAAGCCACAGCATCTCCCAATCAACCATGCTGGGAAACAGATCATTGGTGTATAGATGCTTCGAGAACAATGTTTGTGTTGCAAGCCCAGCTCAAGGTGGTCAGTTATTAAAGTAAAGGTGCTAGAACAGGAACCGGAGTGACTTGGGGAAATCTCACAAATACAGCATGGATGGAGGAGCATGTCGCTCAGGAGCAGCTATAACTGAAGTCAATATGTACTAGTCCTGTTTCCCCTTCAAGGTCTACCACAAATTCTCCATAAAGAACCATCTGAGGGCCACATGTGGTGGCATATGTCTTTAATCCTAGAACTTGGAAGGCAAAGATCAGCCTGGTTTACAAATTGCAGGACAGCCACAGCTACATAGAGAGACCCTGTCTCAACGAATGAATGAATGAATGATTGAGAATTAGCATTTGAGTCTTCTAGAAGGCCCTGAACCCCAACCACCAACCATACTGTGCTCAGAAGTGTGAGTTCAGTGCCCAGGAGACATCTCTTATAATTCATATTCTGGAAGGAGTTTTCCTCTCTGCTCCATGTGCCAAGGTGGAGGTGGGCAGCTTTTCCCTATGATGTTCGTCATAGTAGGGCTGTTTCCTGCATCCCTTATACAGAAATAGCTTTAATGGCTTACCTTTGTATGGATGTTCTACTAGGTACCTTGGCTTTTGTCATGGTCTGTTTGTACTACTATGACAAAATACCTTGGCCTGGGTAAGTTATAAACAACATAAATTTATTACTCAGTCCTGAAATTCAAGGGAGTGTAAAGTCAAGGAAGTTACAAATGTAATGACTGGTAATGGCCTCTCTTATGAGGGTGCTAATTTCAGCACTGAGGTGTAGCCTAGTATACAATGTCCTGGTATCTTAGTTATGGTTTCATTACTGTGAAGAGACACTATGACCACAGCAACTCTTATAAAGGAAAACACTTAATGGGGCCTGGCTTACAGTTTCAGAGGTTTAATTCATTATCGTCATGGCAGGAAACATGACAGAGAACAGGCAGGCATGGTGGTAGAGGACCTGAGAATTCTACATCTTGATCCAAAGGCAGAAAAGGAGACTGTGTCCACACTGGGCATAGCTTGAGAATAGGTGACCTCAAATCCTGTCCCCTACTATGACACACACTTTCTACAAAATCACACCGAGTCCAACAAGGCACACCTCCTAATAGTGCCACTTCCTATGGGCCAAGCATTCGAACACATGAGTCCATGGGGGTTATACCTATTCAAACCACCACACCTGGGACCAATTCCTAGCACTTGGGGTCAGGGGAGGCACTAATGTAGGCTTTGAGTTTTCAAAACCTATTTTAATAAGGGGTCTTAAATGCATTAACCTCTCTTCTAGCCCACAACCCACCAGAGGTATTGGAAAAGGAAGATTATTAGGACACGGGGTAAAGGGACTTGTTTAGAATTAGTTCTTGGGGAGATCCCAATCTCCATTGTCAGTATATCAGCAGTTCAATCTACTAGCAAACCACCAAACATGAATCAGCAGCTGCAGTCCAGCTCACTAGGCAGATACCACATACAAATCAGCAGCCACAGCTTGATCCATGATAAACCTCCATGCATGTCAATGTAAGCAGCAAGAAGCCACAGGTTCTTCGGTGAGTTACTCTCTATGTACTAGATCAAGTGAAGATCCGCAATGCAGCTAGGTCAACCAGTATGTGAACATCATGCAAGGCCAAGCAGTACATGAGCATTGTCAGGAAAGACTAGCGTGGGGGAGCGAGGAGAACCAATGCTAGAGCCTTGTCCCACCATCTGCGGGGTCATATTTATATTCGCTCTAAACATCATGCATCCTTTCACACGTCTGCTTCAGCGAAACATCCTCTCTGAAACATCTGAAGTATTATGAATACTTCAGCAAGCATTCTTTCATGTATCTGCTTTAGCAAAACATCCTTTTACCTGTCTGCCCCAGCAAAGCATCATTATGACCCGAGTCTCCAAAGAAACCAGAAATCTCCACTCACACTAATCCCATTTGTGTGGCCTCATGACCTAACTACCCTCTAAAGGCTCCGCATCTTAATTCTACCATGTTGTAATTAAGTCCCCGCGCGTGAATTTTGAAAGGACCCCAAAATACTCACAGCAAGTGTATTTTATTTGGTCATGGTGTAGATGATTTGTCATAACATGAAGCTGTACAGCACAGTTCCTTAGGGAAAACAGAACTTTGAAAAACTGGAGTGTACATTATGCAAATGCTCTGGAGAGCAAGCAGCCTGTCGCCTTTAGTTAAGAGCAAAGATGCGTATATCGTTGCTCCTCTGCATCTGTGGAGACGCTGGTCTTAGACTCTCTCTGAACAACAACATCTGGGGATGCTCACAGGTCTTATGTAGAACAGCGTAAGGCACACAGCAAACCATACAAACCCTCCCTATTCTTAAGTGTCTCCAGATTACCCTTAATTCTTAATTCAATATAAGTATTTATAAATAGCAACTGTATGAATAGTTACTATACTAGATTGTTTAGGGGAAATTTGTGAGAAAAAAAAAATACTGACAAGCTCCATACAGATGCAATTGTTTTTGGAGTATATTCTATCTGCAGTTGGTTGCAGTGGGGATGTGGCACAGAAGGCAGAATAAACACTGAGGTTCAGTGAGTCCACGGACAAAAGAAGGCACTGAAAGGGCTCGTGCAAAATGTTTGTAACAACAAAGAAGCAGCAACCTAACCCTCCTTGGGGAGGACAAGCTGGTTTATACACTCCGGGCAGCAGTTAGACGGAAGGCTTTCAGGCTGGGAAGAGCTCAACCATGTCTGAGTAGCATGACACCGAGAGGAGAATGTATGTGGGTTATCATTTATGTGCATCTCAGAAACAGTTGAAGTAGCAGTAGAGGCTGGATATATACACTATGCAGTAAAAAGAGTCCGGACACTGAGACAGGCTGAATGGCATGCAGGTCAGGGTTGGGCAGCTCCGGTGGGTGCTTTTGCTGTATCTGTTTTTGTTTATTATTCTGAGCTAGAAATGGCACTTAGAGCCTTGTGCATGAGAGTTCCTATTTAGCTCTACCCAGGTCCCACGGTTTAAAAGGGAGAGGACACTGCAGTGGTATAGTGAAATGGTAATGGTTTTATTTTGGCGGTAAGATATAGTTAGGCGTAGTATATAGGTATCAGTTATGTTACTTTTTGTAGATTTGATACATTTCATGGATCACACATAGAGCCTCTAAAATCTCTCAAAAACACTGAAAAGCAGCAAGGAGGGCACCAAAACATCCCTTGTTGCTTGTGCCGGTAAGGGAGGAATGCAGGCTTCTCTCTTCCTTGATTTTAGGCATTTCATGACTAGGTTATTTTTATGATGGAAAAAAGGACCGATTTAAATTTCATTTAAAAGTAATTATATGAAAAAGAAAAAACAAATGCACTCAGTCATAGAGTTCCTGAGACCTATGTGCTGGCATTGGCCTCTTGGCAAATAGGGAGCCCTTTGTGAAGTATGATTAATAAAGCCCTCAGGGCAGAGTGCTAGCGGGCTCCATGCCAGGCTCATGTCAAACAGTGAGCACACTGTTACCTACACTGACACCGCTATTTCCGCAGGAGCCAGTTGATAGAATCTGTTGTCTGAATGCATCATTTGTGCCAAGTGAAAAAAAGTTTGTATTGGCCAGCTAGCCTGCAGGCTGGGAAGACACAGACCACGTTTTACTTAGGTTCTTTATTCAGATTTTACTGTTGCCCACTTTCAGCCAGCTTCTTTAGAGTGACCATGTTTATTCAACACAGATTTTGTTACATTAGGTCCTGGGCCGGCCGACACAAAGGTGCATCCAATTGTCTGTTGCCTGCTGAGGACATTGGCGGCTCTGAGATAGAAATAAAAGGTCCTGAAAGCTTCTGAAACCAGCATCCTTTGGGGATTTCCAGGGAGGACGGAGCTCCTTGAAGGGTCCCCCACCATCTCTAGCTGCTTCTCCTGGGATTATTTCCTAATCACCCCTAGGGGAAATCTCTCTCACTTCAAGGGTAGAGGTGCAAGAGATGACAATGTCACAGCACCCTTAAACCCCTAACAATGGACATAATTTGGCCCTTATTCTTAGGGTCCTGTTACAAGTCCCTTTGTTCTGCTTGTGCCTGAAACCCCTCAAATTGACTATATAGAAAGGATGGTCTTAGAGGGAAGATGAGTCTTTTGGTCAGAAGGGCACATAGAACTTGGGTGTGTCACCTCAAATGACAGAGACAGCTTCTATTTGGTCTTGTGTGAAATCTTCATTTGATGTTACATGTAACATGTAACATGAACAGTATCATGGCTTTTACTGCCTTCCATTGCCCATGATCTGAATGCTGACATACTTATGCTAAAACAAACAAACAAACACAAACAAATGAAACCCAAAAACAACTTAAAAGCCTCTTTTTATGGATGGTTCAGGATGGATAGTGTAGCGAATTGAATTCTTCTTATTTTATGGACATTGGCCAAGTCAGCCCTAGCAGGAGCTGTTGTGTCATCGGCCCAGGGCCAGTAAATTGTTTACTGAGTAGAATATATCAGCTAATGAGCCTAGAGACAAAAAGCTTTCAGTGATAAATCCAATATGAAAAATTGTTACATTTTCATAGATATTGAGAATAGAAGCAGTTCAATGGAGCCCTCATTAATATACATCTCAGTCTAACAGGGCCAATCTGTGCTCATACTTTGTCATCTACAGCTTCTTTGCACTATTTTGAAGCAAATTCATATCACTACACCTATAAATAGCGAAACTCTTTGAAAAAACCATAACATCAATGTTGTTCTTATTACCAAATACTAGCATTTATTATTTTTTCAAATTTTGCCATCTCATGAAGTTTTTAAATGGTTTATTCTGATCAAGATCAATAAAATGTCAAATTATTGTTAAGTATCTGTTATGCCTCTGAAGTATTTTCTGATTCGTAGTGTTTTAAACTAGGTCACCAACCCATAGAGGTTCATACAACTGAATGAGAGAGTCTCAAAAATAAAAGGTGCATTCTTTTAATCCCAGACCTCCAGAGGCAATGGCAGTCAGATCTCTGAGCTTGAGGCAAGCCTGGTCTACAAAGTTCCAGCCAACCTGAACTACACAGTAAGACCTTGTCTCTACACACACACACACACACACAGAGAGAGAGAGAGAGAGAGAGAGAGAGAGAGAGGGAGAGAGATCAGTTTCACCATGGATGATAGGTAGTGAGTACAAGCCTCAGCACCATCCTCTCTTTCGTGAGTCTAGTTCTCCTTCTGCAGAGATTCATCCAGTGCTGTGATCTCCAAAGAAGTTTGGCTTCATCTGGTGATTCACTTGAGAGAAAGCAAGAGTTAGAAACTGGGATACTTCAAGTATTCTGCTGATGAGATGGCTCAGTCAATGCATACTTATGCAAGCATAAAGCCATGATCCCCCAGAGCCCATGTAAAAAGCTAGACACAAAGGCATATGCTTGTAATCCCAGTGTTGGGAAGATGGAGACAGGAGGGTCTACTGAGCTCACTGATGAGGCAGTCTAGCTGAATTTGTGAGTTCAAGGTTAAGTGAGAGACCTTCATCATATGAGGTGGAGAATGAAGAAGATACCCAGAACTGACCTCTGTTCTCCACATGCACATGCCTTGGTCATGGTATCTCTTCACAGCAACAGATACCCTAAGACAGTATCCTTAGCAATAGATCTTGCCATATAAAGTTCCAGAGGACAAGAACAGTGGCAATAGCCTGCAATGTTTGGGAAGGTCTATGTGACCACTGTCCTATAAGTCAATAAAATAAAATAAAGAAAACAAAAAGAATAAAAAGAAAAGAAACCATACTTGGCACTGGGCTTTCTGTAGTATACGATAGATACATGAAGAGTCATTTCTCCCATTCTGTGGGGTAACTCTGTTTAAACTCTAGTTATGTATGTGTATGTATGTATGTTGGGAAGTTTCTACAGTAGTCCTTTCCATATGTCTTTTTCAGACGTCTATATTTTTAGTTATCTCTCCCCATTCTTCTCTACCCTGTTCTCCCATCCAATTAACCCTTTGTGTTCTGATATCGCCCCTTCTCTCTTTGTACTGTCTGTAGTCTACACCCCTTGGAATTGGTCATTTCTATCTCTCCTGGAATAAATTGAGTGAGTACGGAGCCATGGGGGCTATCTGTAGACTACTGTACCTTTTCTGTGTATTATCTGGTCTAATGCATAGCTCTATCCTACCTCTCTGCTTGCATTTTCCCTTCCTCTCTTCATTTTTCCCTTATCTTTGGTAACACGTCCATACTGGCTGCAGTTGAGATATGAGGTATAAAGCCATCTAAATTACTAGTTCTTAAAATGTGGTCTGTAGGCATTGGGTAATACTGTATCACTTCTGTTGGCTGAGGCAGAAAGGGACAGATGCCGCTTAAGTTCCTGATATCACAGTTTAAGGGTGAAGAAAGCGACACAGGACATACAGGATAGGACATGAATTATAGGTAGATATCGATTTGAATTTCCGAAATACCTACTGTTGTGGCTTCCAGAGTACCCATTGGTCTTTGGCAAAATGAGGACATTTGTCACTTTTAATTTTGACAAGTTTACTTCCATTAGTTTGGTCATTTCATGCTTAATTTGTAAACAGTAGGAATAGATTTTAGGTTTACAGAAATAAAACAACTGGATATAATATTATAATAAAAAAGTAAAAACCCACAGATTTGTGGCTTATTTTTGTCATTTGTCTGGAGGACATTAAATTTCACTTGGATGGAAAGTGATTAGAGTGGATTCCACTGATTCTACCTTGACATCCACTCTCTCCATTGGGGTCATTTGGATACTATAGCAAAACACCTAGGGCTGGGGAACTAAAACATAGCAAGAATGCATGACTTACAGAGCCTAGAAGAACAAAATTCAGTTCCAGCAGATGTGGGTTTGATGAGAGCCGCCGTCTACCTCATGACACTACCCTACTATGTCCCCACAGTGACAGAGGCAAGCAGACTCTTTTTCATGAAAGAGGGCACTAACCATGTTCAAAACACCTCACTTCTTGCAACTACTGTAGTAGGTCTCGTGTTTCAAATGTATGAATTTTAGGGAGATATAAACATCCAGACAGCAAAGCTCACCTTTTCTGCTTCTTAATAGATTGGTAACTTTGTCTAGCTGATCTACTGTCCCTGAAGTTACTTGCCTAAAGGAGACTGCCACCTCCAAGCCCCAGAGGCAGTCATGGCAACCCCGTGGTCTTAGCTGGTGATTGCTTTAAATGTGAGCACATGATGCATTTTGTCCAGTAAGACTCAAGCGACAGACAGGAGTCATGTTGTCAGACATATTTTTCACTGTTTAGTGAGATATACCCCCTTGCTGCTGGGAAATAGTGGTGTCTGGATGTGTCCCTTGCTGCGGCTGTCTCACAAGAGCAAGGATGGAGCTAGAATGCAGAGGGTGGAAAAGCAGGCAGAAGAAAATGATGGGTCCTGGATCACTCTCTGAAGTGGTTGAACCTTGAGAACAGTGAGCCCTGGAGAGCCTCTGCTCCTGACTTCTCATTTCAAGAGAGAGAATTTCCCTGCTCTTTGGAGACTGGGAAGGGGTATGCATGAGGATATGTTCCTTGGCCCACTTCCCTTACTAGTGAGGAGTTCCTGGAGGCCTTTGGGCCCAGCACCTAGCACAAGAGTGGCAACCAGAGAGAATTATGAGTGAAGGGATCCAAACTCTAGAGTACATAGCAGGGGGAGAGATGAGCCACAGTGTATGCTGTTAGTTGCAGAAGCAACCCTGGTGACTGTATGCTAAAGCACTGTCAGCCTAAAGGGAGCTGCCCCTGACTGAGTTATGTTGGAAGGCACCACAGAATGACAAGTAGCGGCATAATGAAAGCATATCAGAATGATTAATGATTAATAGGAGTTCACAATCAGAAGCTCTGTAGCAACAGTAAGGCACAATAGAGCCTAAGCAAAGCTCAGGCTTGGCTCAATAGCTAGATTTTCAATGCGTCAGGCAGCATGCAACACCCATACACTTCACACCAACAACCAGCGGAGAAAATAGATATGATTTTCCCGAACAATGAGCCTAACTAAGCAGGCAGGATTTAGTTCTTTTCAAAAAGGAAGGCGGGAGCCACAGCTGACTAAGACAATGTGACCACTCTCTCTGTTCCCAGCTGGGGACTTAGAGGAAAACAAGAATGAATCTCTCTTTCTCATGTTAACTTAGCTTTAATTCACAAAATTGATCAAGGATGGTAATGGAAGATCCCAGAGCTGTAACCAGAGCCGAGCAGCTCCACTCTGTGAGAGCTGCTCAGTGAGCTCCGTGGGATAGGAAGCAATGAATATCATTATTTTCTTTTCAGATGAAACATGAAGAGACTGTATAGATGTCTAATTTGCAAGCATGGCAGCTTTACAGCCACAGATAAGTCTCTAAAACGGCACAGAATTAGAATAACCAAACCCAGAGTCCTGGCCTTCATGGGCTAGCATATCAAGAAGCCTGCTCAAAAAAAAAAATAACACGTTCTCTCTCCTAGTGTATCTTTTCATTTTTTAAAAAAGTCAATGGCATGGGGAGGTTTGTACAGATTCTGAGACTTCAGAGCAGACCTTGGCTTGAATCTCAGAAGAGGGCAGGCCATGGAATTTGTTAAAGACCATTATCCTTCTTGTTCATCTTAACTTTTGATGGAGGAGGGGCCTTCATCCAGCTCCTCCCTGAAGGAAAACCACCACAAATGGTAAGAACTGGGCCCTGGAAGCCCAGCTAATGCTTGAAAGTTATATCCGAAGAACTGACTAATATTGAAAGATTTACCAAGGAGTTGGAATACTTCAGCAATGAAAAATTTAAGAAACTGAGAAAAGAAATTAAAGAAGATACTAGATGCTGAAAAGAATTTCTATGCTCCTGCACCACATAACTAATATTGTGAAAATGTCTATATTGCCAAAAGTAATGCACAGATTTAATGCACTCCCCTCAAAATTCCCAAAGCATTCTTCACAGAATTAAAAGCGAATACTAAAAACCATATAGAGCCACAATGGATCATGGATAGCCAAAGAACTCTTAAGCAGAAAGACACTGCTTGAGACGCCATATTACCTTACCTCAAACTACATTACAGGTGTACTGGCTTGTTTTGACACAAGATAGAGTCGTCACAGAGAAGGGAGCCTCCCTTGAGGAAATGCCTCCAAGAGATCCAGCTGTAGGCCATTTTCTCAATCAGTGATCAGCAGGGGAGATCTCAGCCTATTGAGGGTGGTACCATCCCTGGACTTCCTATAAGAAGGCAGGCTAAGCAAGCCATGGGAAGCAAGCAAGTAAGGAGCACCCCTCCATGGCCTCTGCATCAGCTCTTGCCTCCAGGTTCCTGCCCTGCTTGAGTTCCTGTCCTGATTTCCTCCAATGAAGAACTATGATTGGAAGTGTAAGCCAAATTAACCCTTTCCTCTCCAACTTGCTTTTTGGTCATGGTGTTTGGTTGCAGCAATAGAAACCCTGACTAGGACACAGAGCCTTAGTGACAGCTGCAGCATGACACTGACATAGCATGTTACTGACACAAAAGCAGACACTGTAGAGCAACTAAACAAAATGAAACCCAGAAAGAAGCCATAGAGCTATAGCCAGCTAAATTTTGGCAATGGCATCAAAACATAAACTAGAAAAAAAGCCTAATGATGTTGTCATAATTGGAATTCACTTAGATCAAAGACTTTAATTTTTTTTTGTTTGTTTGTTGGTTTTTTCGAGACAGGGTTTCTCTGGCTGTCCTCCTGGAACTCACTCTGTAGACCAGGCTGGCCTCAAACTCAGAAATCCACCTGCCTCTGCCTCCCAAGTGCTGGGATTAAAGGCATGCGCCACCACTGCCCGGCCAAAGACTTTAATTTTAAACCTAAAATTCGGAATCATCTAGAGGAAAATATAAGAAAGATATTTCAAGATATAGGTATAGTCAAGAACTTTCTAAACAGGACTCCAGTAGCACAGAAATAGTCCCAAGAATTGACAACTGGAAATATATATATATATATATTCATATTATATGTGAAATTAAAAGGCTTCTACACAGGAAGGAAATGAGCAGAGCCTACAGAACGAGAGAGAAATCTTTGTTAACTGTATTTTAAAGGTTAATATCTATCTATCTATAAATAAACATATACATATATATAATATAAAACTGTCAATTAATTCATGGGCTGATGAACTGAACAGACTTCTCAAAAGACGAATCAAAATTTACCAGCAATTATTTTAAAAGTATTCAATACCCTTCACCATTAGGGAAATGCAAATTGAAACTAGATCTTCCGGCATGAGTCACCTTTCCTGGCTAAGCATAGCTACCATTACTCATCAAAGAAGCCTCTCTTCACAGCAAATAGAAACCATCACAGAAAAACACAACTGGACACAATGGAGAGATCAGGGGATCATGGGGAGTCCAGCTGCAACAGCAGTTATGACACAGCTCTTTCATCTGTGGCTCAGTAAACAGCAAGGAAGAATGTAACAATCTACCAGGAAGTGTGGTGAATGGTGTCTCCAACTTCATTAGTTACATTAATGTGGAGTAGGGGAAACTTTGTGGTGTCCTACCACTAGACAAAGAACTACAGACAACTAATGACCGCTAGGAAAGAGAGAAGCCATCTCTCCCAGGGATGAGCCCTCTTATTGGTTCCAATGCAGAGTTGTCAGTCCTGAAACAGTATCCACACAAACAATAAAAACAGACTCAGCTGGTTGTATATGTACTTGTGCACATACATACATAAATACGTACGTACATACATACATACATGTACATAACAAAGGAAAAGACCATGAACTTGAGAGTGAGGGATGTAGGGGAGGGGTTGGAGGGAGGAAAGAGAAAGGGAAAGTGATAGAATTTTATTTCAATTAAAAACATTTCAAACAGGGCTGGAGAGATGGCTCTTCCGAAGGTCCTGAGTTCAAATCCCAGAAACTACACGGTGGCTCATAATCATCTGTAACGGGATCTGATGCCCTCTTCTAGTGTACTTACATATAATTAATAAATGATGTACAGCTACAGCGTACTTACATATAATGAATAAATGAATCCTTGGGCCTGGGCGATAATAAATAAGTGAATAAATATTGTTAAAAAAAACTTTTTAAAAAAGCCATTTCAAACAACAAAATAAAAATTGTAAGACAGAGTGAAAAAATAACAAAGCAAAGTTAGTTAAATTAAAAGTAATGAAAACAGCTTGGGGGTTCTCTTTCACCCCAGTCAGGAGGCTATCAAGAAAACAAATGACAACACATGCTGGAGAGGGTGTGGGGGAGGGGAAACCTTCTTCCCTGCTGGTGGGAGGCCGACCTGCCCCCCCCCCCCCCCTGAACACTGTCATAAGGTGTTTTTTTAATGTAAAAATACTACCATATTATCCAGCTATTTCAGTCCTGTACATTTACCCGAAGGACTCCGTATCCTGCTACAGAGATATCTGACAACCCTATTCGTGGCTGCTCTACTAACAATAGCAAGAAAATGGAATCGGCTTCTATATCTACCAATAGATGGGTAGCATGAAATGTGGCACATAGGCACAATGGAATTTTATTTTACCATGAAGAAAAATAAAGTTACGAATTTGCAGGAAAATGAGTGGATCTGGAAACTATTACGTTAAGTGGGGTAAACCAAACTCAGAAAGATAAATACCACAGGCTTCTCTCATATATGAACTGTAGCTTTTAATTTTCGTGTATGTGTACTTACGTGGCTGAGTTTGAATACAGGTCGTGACACCGGAAAGGGGACCCTGAAGAGGGAAAGAGGTTTTAAGGAAGGCAGAGGGGACCGTGCAGTACATGTGACATCAAAGCGGGAAGGAGACAACAGACATTCAAAGGTTCTAGGCACAAAGAGTTAGGTTAGAGGAACAAGGGCCAGCCAACAAAGTATGCCTGAAGTGTCACAGTAGGACTTCTTAAATTGTATGTGAACTTAAAAAACAAAATTAGAGAAAGTTTTATTCCCATCAAGCCTGACATGGGGTCTTGTGGGATCACACAGGGAGGGACACTGGTTAGGGGTAGAGTACTCATTCTCCCCAGCCTTCCTCCTCCTTCCTTAGCCAGGATGCTTCTCCTCCAGCTGGATGCTTCCATCTCACAGCTATTTGCATAATTTGCATGCACGGCTATGTGCAGATTCACAGTGTTGTGAAGGAATTCTTCCAGCTATGGTTTTACAGGACAGTTGTCCTTTGGCGTCTCTGGGAGATTGAGTCCCTAGCCCCTACTTTATGTGCACAGGTGTTTATCTTCAGTTGTTGTCTATGTTGTTGTCACTATTGTTTTACATTTGGGGTGTGTGGGGGTGGTGGTGGTGGTGTGTGTGTGTGTGTGTGTGTGTGTTCGCGCACGCAAATACCATTGCACACACATAGAGGGCAGAGGTGTTGGTTCTCCATTTCCTCCATGTGGGTCAAGTGGACTGAACTAAGGTTGTCAAGTTTGGTGGCAAGTGCCTTTTACTCACTGAGCCATCTCACCGACTCTCCACATTAGCTCACTGATTTGGCTAGCTAGACTACCTGGCTAGCAAACCCCAGGGATCCTCCTATATCTGCCTTTTCAATGCTGGCCAAACACAGGCAGGATGCCATGCCCGTCTATTTTAGTGGAAGCTGGGAATCTGAACATAGCTCTTCAGGCTTGAGCATCGAGGCACTTTACAGACTGAGCCATCTTTTCAGCTGATTCTATACACTTTAAATGATTTCTAGGTGCCTTATAATATCTGATCTTAAATGTAAATGTGGTGTGGTCAGCACTTACAAAACCTGGTTCAAGGACTAATTGAAGCAGAAAAGTTTGTTCAGAGGGGGGAGAGGAGAGAGAGAGAGAGAGAGAGAGAGAGAGAGAGAGAGAGAGAGAGAGTCTCTATAGATTATTTGTGCGTGTATAGACATGCAGGTCAATGTCAAGTATCTTCCTTGATCTCTTTCCATTTATTTTTTAATAAAAAGCCTCTCTGAATTCCAAGTTCACTGATTCAGCAAGGCTGGCTGGTCAGCAAAGGAGCGCCTGTCTCTGCCTCCCCAGCATTGAGAGCACAGGCATTGTCATCACTCCACTTTGTATGGTTATGGAGGATCCTTGGGCTTAGGTGGCACTCACTCTACCAGCTCAGCAATCTTCTGAGATATGACTATTTTCTTCTGAATATTTTGATAAGCAGTTGGTTGCATCTGAGGCTTTCCTTGTAACTGTGTTTTTGTTCTCAGTACAGTTCACTAAGTGAGTGATCTGCTTGTGTTTTCCTAGGGTTACAGTTTCAAGCTATGCAGGGCTTAGAATTCCTCAGTTGTAAAATTGTTGTCTTGCTCTGAAACAGGTGTCCTTAAACTTTGGTGCAGAGAGAATTCCATCGGTGTTTGTTCAAAATGCAGCTCTCTATAGTGGTGTGTGTTGGGGGATAGTTCCTGTCATTCTGGCTTAGTAATTCTGGAATGGGACCTGGGGATCTATGTCTCCCCCAGAAACCCAGGTGGTTTCCACTGGGCAGTGTAGGAAGCACACTCTAGAGCAGCCTTGTGCTATTTCTAAGTTTGGAGCTTTAATCTGTTGGTGCTGGGGTATCAAAACACTTGAGATTGAGTCATTTGCAAATGGCAAGAATTTTCTTCTCAGAGTTCTGGAGGCTGGGAAGCCGAAGATCAAGGCACTGATAGGTTTGGTGCCTGATGAAAGCTATTCTGTGCCTCCAGGGTAATACATGGCTACTCATACTCTACAAAGGACAAAGCCTGTGTCCTCTTGTGATAGAAGACATGGAAGAAGACTAGAAGGAAGTGAACTCCCTGCCTCCAGCCTTTTTATAAATCCTGTCCACAAGCACCCAGCTCCCGTGGTCTAATTTCTTGGTGGATGCCTAACCTCTCAACATTGTCCCATTGGAGATTTTCAACATGAGTTTCAGAGGGACGTAAATACCCAGAATACAGTTCTTGATAATTCTGGTTTCTTCATTTCCTCAACATTGGATCAGAACCACCAGAACTGAAAGTGTGTGTTTCTTTGTCCCCCTCAGTATTGGTGTGGCTGGGCTGTCAGGATGGAGCATCACAGACTGGGAATCTCAAACCTTAGGTCTTTATTTCCCCATCTTCCTAGGAGCTGGCAATTCAAGGTCAAGGTGTGGACGGGGCTGCTTGTTCCAAGGTTTGTCTCCTCGGAGAGTCTTGGAAAGATTTTTGTTGCAGTAAATATTATTTGGGGGTTTCTATGTCACCTTAGATCACCTGGTTTCCAAACAAAAGACACAAAACATTTGTATTTATAATAAGCCTTAAAGCATGAGAACTAGGCAGATAACAACCCTCTATGCTAGTTTGTACACCTCCCTGTCTGTAACCTGAGATATTACTTGCCATGTTCCACCTGGGCCATTCCCACTCCTCCAACAGGCTGGCTCTCATGGCCATGAGCTCATGATCCATCCCCATGGCACCTCTCTCCTTTGGAGATTACTTTTAATGTGGCTATATCTCCCCATGTAGTCACATGACTTCCCTCCTAGTGTGTCTGTGTCCTGGTCCTCTTCTCTTATAAGGATACCAGTCACCCTAATGACCTCAATCAACCTACCTCTTTAATGACCCAAATCAACCACCTCTTTAAAGCCCCTATCTCTAAAGTAGTCTCATTCTGAGGGACCAGAAGTTATAGCTTCTAGCCATACCTTTGCTGACGGTATGTCACAGCTCAGTCAACTACATGCTATGAGAAGATGGTTCAGGTAGAGACCTCTTCCAGGGCAGCTGAGGCCTTGACTCTGGGATCCTGGTAAAGGGTACCTAGGTCATTTCAGTCAATATCCTAATATCCTAAGAAACCTGAACTAATATATTAAAAAATATAGCCACGAGTAACGTCAGGCAGCACAGAGGGCATCAGGGGACAGGAAGAGGGAACAGAGAGACAGCTACTTCCTTCCAGAAACGTTTGTAGACTAAGGACTGAGAAGCTCCAGTATGTTTGTGGTCACATGACCTTGCTTCTAATTCCAAACTGTATTTACATTGTGGTGACTTCCTGGACTGAGTAGTTATGATTTTTTTGTTTTGTTTGTTTGTTCGTTTTTATATTTTGCCTCAAGAAAAGTAATTTAAAAGGACTTTGACAATCCATAGACATCTTGGAAATGTGGTAACACTTGGCCTATGTAATTTACCCTCGCCCAGGTCCGTTTCAGGATAAAGCAGAGTGTCCCCCTCAAAGGACCATGATGAGACATGAATATCAATTTGACTACCACCCGTGTATTAGGTACAGGGAAGTAACAGTGGCAAAACTTAGCACCATTTATTTCAAACTTATGTGCCAAGTACTGTAATCAGCTCAACTTATATCTTATATTACAATCTGTGTGGTCTATGCCATTTCATGGGTAAGGATGCCTTGGCTTAACATTCATAACCTGACGCCATCAAGGTGGTTGCTAGGAGGTGGGGCCTTAAGGAGTGGGCAGGTCTTGAGGGTGGGGCCCCAAAGGGTTCTCAGGCCCTTTTTCTGACATTCAAAGACAGTGAGAAGCCAGCAGTTCGGGTCATCTCTGCTGCTGTTCTCCAACTCCATTCTCCAGAAGTGAGAAAAGAAGTCTCTGTGGTTAGAAGCTGCCACAAGGTGCCTGGCTACAGAAACCCCAGCACACTCAGATCCTCAGCTGGGTGAAGCCTTTCCCAAAGAAAGTGTGGTTAGAACAGCCTAGAACAAGGCAGAGTAGGGATTCAAACCCAGTTCCCAAAGGACCCTGAGAACTCCTACTTATACCTTGCCATGCTCGCTCCCTGTGCTGCAGGCAGAGTTGCCACAGCACTGTTCTGCTTCTTCACTGGGTGGCTACATTCCTGAGGGTTAACTTCTGGAATTCAGCACTGCCTCGTCATAGCCTCCGTTGGCTAGACTACGTATCTTAGACCCAAATAACACTACCTTAAGGAGAGGCATTTTATTCTTTCTCTTCTTAAGATAACATCTAAACAGTAAATCAGAAGACCGATTCTACCAAAGTCCTTATGTTCAGATGCAGTACAAAATGTCCATTATCCTTAAACACCTGGCAAAACCATCCACAACTGTAAGAGATTCTGGTTTCAGGGCCAGGCAGGAAGGCTAGCCATGTAAGCGAGGGACATGGAGTTTATGAGCCCATCCCAGGACAGAATCCAGGAAAGAGTTTCACGGGTGGCCTGCTGTGCTCTCCAATCTACTGCACACGGGTTCATCTGCAACCTGACCTTGTACCCCCAGATGCACACACCAGCCTCTTCGTGCCCAGCAAATCTGTGCTGGAGTTTCTGTCACCTTTGTTCATCAAGCAGGTTCTTATATAATTCCATGTTTCATTTTGTGCTCTTGTTGTTCCTTGAGTTGCCCAGTAAACATTCCTATTGGAAAATTCCAATCTGTCTCAGATGAAGTAAGAGGAAAAGCCATGTGTCCACACCCAGGCCAGCCCAGCCAAGGAGAGCAGAGGGCCCTTCCAGAACTGGCTTTGTCAACGTGGCCGCAATGTGGCTCTAGCTGGAACTCATAAGGAGTCTGAGGAGGCTCTGCAGTGAGGTGGACATTTGGTGTCAGAGACTCTGGGGACCTTACTACACTGTGGCAATGGCTGTTCTGTAAAACCCAGACCTTCTCTCAAAACCTCCAACATGTTTGTTCTTGTTGCTGTGTATTTGAAATACTTACTCAGCTTCATATCTGTCTCTGACTCTTGACTACTCAGGACCTCAAAGGCCAAGCAAGGCTGCTCATTTCAGTATCTCCAATGCCAAGGTAGAGAGACACATACAATCAAAACGAATGTGTTATTTTTAAAATAAATGGGGTGACATTAGGTTTTTTAATTTTTGTTGTTGTTTAAGCACCAAAAACATGTTGAGAATTATTCTTTCACAATGTGTTGTTTGGATCCAAGTAAGTTTGAGAAGGGATGTTGGGATGGGTGCCCTACTGCCGCCACCAACAGCCTCTCCACCAGATGGCGCTCACCTCTTGGTTCCTGCCATGAAAAAGCTGTCACTTCAAAATCACTCCAGAACTACTAAGGTGGTGACTTTCTTGAGCCCGGTTTGTAAGTTCTGAGCCTGCCTTAGAGATGGGAATACTTTGTTTCCCTGGGGACAGGGAATTAGTGAGGCTAGCCATCTTTGATACTGGAGTCTGGTGAGCTTGAGAAGGGGGTGGAGGGGATGTGTCACACAACCCATCCTCCTAAGTCAGTCCAGGCATAGGTGCTTAGGACAGTGACAAGGGTGACTGGCTTGAGTAGCTTCATCTGTTGTACGTTTTGGCCTTGGCGGTAGGACTGATCAGCCTTTGTGTTCCTGCTGTGGCCCTCTGACCTACTGGCCTGGTCTCTGTAAACATGACCGAATTTCGTGCATAAGAGAGAAAATTTACAGAGGAAAGATTTTTGATCTATGAATTTGTGGGGAAAGAGTCAAAAAAACCAAAACAAACAAAAACTCCAGACAAGCAGTCCCACATGAGCCATGAGGAGAATCCCTGAATAATCTCTTGTGTTTTTCTTCCCTTCCCTTTGACTACCTACAGGCTGTACTTACTCATGGGCTAGTGCTGTTATCAGAAATAATATATGGTATCAAGTCAGTCTCCTTCAATGATCTTCCAATGGGCTGACACACTCGATTTATAGAACTTGAGACAACCCCCAAGGATGTTAATTTGACCCACTGAAAGGTCTCTGGAATCTTCGAGTCACCTCAGTTCTCACCAGCTTTGAGACAATGTGCAGTGGGCGGTCTCCCCACATCCTCCTTTCATACCTCAGGACCAGATCTTCAGAGGCCGGACACGGCTTGTTTTCTTAAGGGAGCACTTTCATTTCCTATGAAGCCTATGAGGAAGATGATCCCAAAATTCTAAATAAGCAGTTTTAAGCAGTGTGTAGTATTTTCAAATGTCACCGCTAAATGACATGAATCTGTCATGTTTCTGCAGGGTTGGACAGTAAGTGTGCACTTCCACCCGAGTTAGTCCTGATGACAGCCCTGTTGTGTCCATTTTGGAGAGAAAATGAAGATTTGAGAAGGCAGTGATTTATTACAAAGTCACTAGGCCAGTATGCCTCAGTCTGGGATTTAAGCCTCTGTGACAGTGTCTCTTGTGTCCTTTGCTAGTTCTGGGTGCCAGGCCCTGCCCTGGATGTTAGGAACACAGCAGCAAACAGCATCTACAGAAGCTTCCCCCTCATGATGCTTACAGTTCAGCGGACATGGGAACAGGCAGGTGTGGGGTGAAATGGTCTCAAGAGGTTATGAGATCTTAGGGTAAAGAAAGTAGGAAGGTGGGCACCCAGGGGCTTGAGGGCCTTGCTTGACTGGTACTGCAGCTTCTGCTTATATGGTGGAAGTCATTATTTTATATAGCGATGCTCCTTTCCCTAAGGTTTTACTTTCCTTGGTGTAAGTTATGTAAAGTCCACAGTTCACAGAAAACAGTAAAAGGAAAGGTCCAGAGAGAAGAAACTTTCACAGATTTTTTTAACGACAGTATATTTATTAAGACTGTTCTGTTTATTGTTAGATATTGTTATTAACCTTGGTCTTTGTCTGGCTTATACACTAAGCTTGATTGCAGGTGTGTGCAACTTGTAGACAAAACAGGATGTGAAGGACTTAAAGCTGATGCTTCAGGGCACTGGGACCATTTCTGCACAGATGAGAAATGGCAAATGTATTGCTACAACTACCATGGTCACCTATCACACTAACCTGACTGTGGAAACACGCCATGGTCACCCATCACACTAACCTGACTGTAGAAACACGCCATGGTCCCACACCACGCTAACCTGACTGTGGAAACACACCTGGTCCCCCATCACACTAACCTG
>JADRCH010000055.1:716842-797907 GCA_019843965.1 Rhynchomys soricoides | reverse complement strand
TGGAAACACACCTGGTCCCCCATCACACTAACCTGACTGTGGAAACATGCGTGGTCCCCCATCACACTAACCTGACTGTGGAAACATGCGTGGTCCCCCATCACACTAACCTGACTGTGGAAGCACACTATAGAGGTATAGTTTTAAACAGATGCTAGGGCTACATTTGATTAGAGGTATGAACATGGGGATTGAGTCATGCACAGTTATGGAGGAAGAGCTTGAGGCAGAGGAGAAAGCCATGTGAAAAGGATCAGGCCCGAAATACACACAGGAAATACAGCTGTCTGGGCTAACTTCGCTCCCCTGTAGACAGACATATGCCTGGCTGTTCTGCAGGTGCTAGATCAGATCAGAACCCAGGCTCTCATGCCATGCTTGCATACTAAATGCTTTAACCCTCACAGCCATCTCTCCAGTCCCTTAATAATGTTTAATAATTTTTAATGGGGGCCTTTGATGATTCTTTTGTTTTATTAACAAAATAAAATTATTTCATAATGAACATTTTGAGTAGCTTTTATAAATACAATCATTTGGTTTTTTAACTGTCTGATTAACAAATACATCTTCCCAAAGACTTCCTGAAATGTGATTTAAAAATCTAGAGGTATGATGCATTTTCCTAAAATGTCAATGTAAGAACCCTGTCCTAAATGTCCAAACACTTAACTATTGAATCGTACTTTTTAAATTACACATTTAACCAGGCATCCTAGCATCCTTCCACACCAAAACCATGTAAGCAAATATGAGAATAAGATTAAATATCCATGAGTCACAGGCACACGGGCACGCCTTGTTTACCATCCTTTTTACACTTAACTCTGCATCTTTTGAGAACTCAGGTGTCTTACTTCTTTTCCCATTGCTGTAATTAAATACCTTAGCAAAAGCCACTTAAGGGAGAATGGGTTTATTTCAGCTCACAGTTCAAGAGAAAGTGAAGGAGGTTGGAGCCTGAAGAGGCTGGTGTCATTTCAGCCACAGCAGAGTATAAGGATGCAGATCAGCTTCACGACTCCACTCCTTCTCAGCTTGACATCGTTTCAGCTATAACCTTCCACCCCTGGTCCCCATGGGCTCATGATCGTTTATAATGTAAAATTTGTTCATTCCCACTTAAAAGTCTCCATAACCTTTAAGAATTCCAACACATCAAAAATCCAAAATCTTAACGTTGAGGTCCTATAAAATAAAAACAATGGGGCTGGAGAGATGGATCAGTGGTTAGAAGCACTGACTGCTCTTCCAGAGGTCCTGAGTTCAATTTCCAGCAACCACATGGTGGCTCACAGACATCTGTAATGGGATCTGATGCCCTCTTCTGGTGTGTCTGAAGAGAGCAGCAGTGTCCTCATAGACATAAAATAAATAAATACATCTTAAACAACAAGTTTCTAGAGGTATGGTGCATTTGTGTGTAAAAGCACAACGTGGATATGCTTATTTCTAAAAGAGAAGAGTCAAGGTGTAGCAAGGAATGATGAGACCAGAGAAAGAGCAAAACTCAGCAAGACAAATATCAAATCCTACAGCCCCGTGTCTGCTGCTTGCAGCTTATGATGAAATCAGCTATGCTCCAAAGAGTTTGGGTAACCCCACTTCTCCCAGTATACTCTCAGTTTGGATTCTCTCCTTTCATGTAAGCTTTCATTCTCTCAAGTTGTAAGTGGGGTCTTGCCTGCAAGGCCCCTTTCCTACCGCTCCAATGCCTAATGCCAGGTTTCTTTGTAATGGCACTAATCTCTTTTACAATTGTATCTAGGTTCTTTATACTTCTGGTTTAAACTTCATGCTCCTTATGTACCTTTCCTCCACCCAACAAAGTAGTCCATTATCTGTAAATTCAACTTCATTCAATTTCTCAGGACAGGGCAGAATGATAAAAATACCACATGCATGATTCTTAGCCTGTTTCCTCATGGCATCTTGCTTCCCTTTGAAACTTCAAGAGCCAAGGTCCTACTGTCTGTTCTTCTCTAAGATTCTTGCCTTCTAAGCTTCCATCAGAATGGCTCAACTAAGTTGTGCTTACAGTTCTTGAGGGCTTTTCTCAACCAAAGTTACAAACCTTTCCACATTTCTTCCACAAACCAGTTCCAAAGGCCCAAGATATGGTTAGGTTTATCATATCAATGAACATATGGTCAAATTTATTTTAGCAATAACCTCTAAAATAAATTGGTACTGATTTTCTTTTCTTGTACTGTGATAAAATACCTTGACAAAGTCAACTTAAGGGATAAAGAGCTGTTTTGTTTTGTTTTATTTTGTTTTAAAGATCACATTATAAGGATACAGTCCATCATGGTGGAGAAATCAAAGTGGCAGGAGATTGAAGTGTCTGGTCACATTGTGGCCACAATCAGAAAGCAGAGCACATGAATGTATATTAATGTTGAGCTCACTTTTTCAACTTTACAGTCAAGAATCTCCTGCCCAGGGAATAGAGCCACACAGGTCTTCTCACCTCAATTAGCACAATCAAGCTAATCCTCCCATAGTAATGCCCAAAGGGCTATTTTCAAGGTGGTTCTACATCCTGTCAAGTTGACAAGAGGCAACAACCATCACAACAGGCCAAGAGACAATTATTATATCATCATGAATAAATATGAGGTGGTCAGGGACTACTCACTGGGAGTCTGAGGTTGGCTTACTCTCAGGGATGTTATCTAAGACACATGAGCTGGAGAGAGAGATGTTCTGGCCATATTTCCTTGAGTTTGCACTTTCTAAGTCCTTGTCTTGCCGAAAAACTGGCTCACAATCTTGGCCTCCCTGTGTTTAGCTGTGGGTCACCTACTTCTGTGCACTTAGACATGTCTGTAAGCTTGCCAGAATTATGTCACATGGCCAGATTTAACAATGCTATTTCTAGCTTAATGCTATCCTAAATTCTTTTCAAATTCTACAGAACTGCTGCAGCTGAAATTTATTTATTGAAATGTTAGATTGGATTCTATGTTTGTCTAATTTTGATCAGATTTGAATTCAGGCTAAGGATGAGATCTGGCTTGCATGGATGACAATGGCCTGTGCAAGAAGAAATCTAGCCTGACATAGTCAGAGGCAGACCAGTGGAGAGATGACGACACCCTTCTATCTGGGGAGAGAAAGCACTATGAAATAGCAAAGCTCAGACCTCAGACTGGAGATAAATCCATCTGCATCAGCCAAGATCAAAGATGCAGAGAGTGAAGGGTGGGCTGCTCTAACATCATCTCCTGGGCACTTTGACGAGCTAAGGAACCCCAGAACTCACAAAGGCAAACAAAAGTGGCAAAGTAAGGAGCTGGGGTAATTCTGCACTAAATACTCTGGAGGTTTGAATGGTTTTTCCAAACAGTGTACCCAAGGCCAGGAGGCTCAAATGTAGATAGGGAAGGGTAGCAATCCAGTGTGAGAGCTCTCTCTCTCTCTCGTCTGTGTGTGTTTGTGTGTGTGCATATGTGTCTGTGCTCAAGTGTGTGTGTGTGTGTGTGTGTGTGAGCATGCACACCCATACACTGGGTCAGTCAGGCACAGTTTACTGAGTATGACCTCCTTATTTGCTCTAGGGTATACACAGGAGAAAATTACACAAACAGAGCATGGGGCCATGGGATAGCCACATCATCAGAAAGACCTGCCTGAGCAGTGACACCCTGAAATAAGAATCTCACACTGAGGAGCTAATAGTTCTAAGTCTCTATTTTCATGGCATTTTCTATTACTCTGAGTACTTGCAAAACATTGTCGTGGAAACACAGGCAAGCTTCATTTCTTTTAAGTTTTAAAGCAATAGGTCTCTTGAATATGTCTTTGCAGTTTAGAACCAAATCTCCAGGGTAAAATCAGGTTCTTCAAAATTCCAGAAGTTATTCTAACCTGCGGCTGAATTGATGGCTCCCAATGAACCCAGGATGCCTCCAACTCTCTCCTGGAGGGTTGAAATCACAGAAACATACTGTTGTGGTCTTTCAATTAGTTACTGTCAGAGGTGCATGCTCTGTACTGTATTGCACATGCAGCTGCTGGTCCTGGCACATAGACAGGCCACTGAACAGTCTATCAAGGCAGGTTTGCCTCAAACATGGACTATTCCAAAGGCAGAAACCTTCAGTGTGACCCCTCCATCCCCATTCTGTTTATTTTCCTTCAATATGACCCCTCCATTCTGTTTGAATTCAACATGATCCCCCCACCCCCGTCTTCAATGTGAACCCCCCACCCCCACCTCGCCACCCAATTCTCTCTGTAGAAGAGAGCTGCTGTCCACATAGAAAATTACAGCCTGCACAGATGTGGGTTTGGAATCTGAACAAGTATTTTGTTCTGGAAATACGTTGTCAAAGATTTAAAAAGGACTCCTTGCCAGTTACAATTTCTTTTTGCCACGTTACCAGGGTACACAGAAGGCTAGGGAACTCTGGGTTTTGCTGTTCTCAAGCTCAAACACCACATGAGGAACGTGGCAGTCATCTGAGTCAGGATCTTTTCTGGAAATAATTATTCTGTGAGAACAAAACTGTGGAAATCTTCAGTGCCCCAAAACAACACCCAGGCAAACCCAAATAAAGAGAACTAAATTCCCTTATGATTTGTTCACAGCTGTGCCCAAGGCTTCCAGACAGTGAGAGGCGAGCCATTAAATCTACTGCTTCACTTGGAGTCAAAGCCGTGTTTACTACTCTGGTAAGTAACAACAGGTTTGTGTGTAGGAACATTTCTAAGAAAACCTACAGAATAACTTTTGGTTGTTTAATTTTAGACTCTAATTCTTTTAGCATTAAAGCCAGCCTTGATGTTTGTGTCCTGCTATCACAACCAAACTTCATCCCAGCACCCTGTTGTTACTTCTGTCTATTCAAGGAGCAGATGCTTAAAACAAAACAAAACAAAACAAAACAAAAAAAAGTTTGGTTGTTTTGTTTTGGTTTTTGTGTGTGAGATTTTTTGGTTTTTTTGTTGTTGTTTGTTTTGTTTTGTTTTTTGTCTTTATTATTTTGGTGTTTTTGTTTTGCTGTTTGCTTTTGTTTTGTTTTTTGAAACAAGGTTCACTCTACAGCTCAGACTGCTTCCTGCCTCAGCCTCCTCGGTGCTGGAGCACAAGTGTGTGCCACCATGCCTGTCTAAGGTAGCATTTGCATAGACTCTGTACATATCCTCCTATCTATTTGAAGTCATCCTCAGGCTTTCTATGGTTCATAATAAACAAACAGTTGTTATGCTATATCGTTGAGGGGCATAATGGCAAGAAAGCCAGTCTATATATGCTCAAGACATACACATTCTTTAAAAATGTGTTTTCAGTCTGAAGGTTGTTGAATTTGCCCATGAAGAACCCATGAACTGAGGACGGATGCCTGTGAACGTGAGATAAGCTCACTCTCTCATAAGTTAATTATCGAAGGCATTTCACTACACTGATGGAAAGCTGAGTAATAGTGTCACTAATAATAAAACTGTAATGGCTTATTTATTCTCTTAAAAATCTTGAGCTTGCCTCTGAGAAAGGTAAAACTAATCTCTTAGGAACCTCACAGTGTTGACTGGTTGTTAAGGTAATTGCTGATACATACCTAACTATAGAGCACTGCATAATTTCAAATGCTCCTTTTTATTATTTTTTTAAAATTGTGTGATTGTCTGTGTGTGTGTGTGTGTGTGTGTGTGCGCGCGTGCGCGCGCGCGCATGTTTGGTTATAAGCATAGCCAAAGGTGGTGCCCAAGGAAGCCAGAGGCATCAGATTTCCCCAGAGATGGAGTTACAGGCAGTTGTGAACTGCCTGGTGTGGGTGCTGGAGAACAAGCTCAGGTCATCAACATATTCGGTGACAGAATTTGATCATTCCCTTAGTGTATTTGTTGAATATGTCATTTGAACAAAGTAGACAAAATCCCAAGGGGCAAGCAAACATTTTTATCACACTCAAGACACATGTTGAGGGAGGCAGGATGATGCTGTGATGACATTGCTCAGCACTGGGACACTGTGGTGATATCGCTTTCACCTGGGGTGAAAGTCTAGGTAATTTTCAAGGTGTATTGCAAGCCACAGCAGGGGCAGCAAAGGAGGAAGGACAATGAGACAGCATTCATTTATACAGAGCCAAATCTGTAGATGCGATGTGTCACTAGAGGCCATACCTACTACTGACTCAAAGCATCCTAGGAGTTGGGGTTTGCCTCACTGCTTACCTAAGAACAGTGTAGAAAGAATGAGAAACTTCATCCCTGGAGCCATAAGATGCCGTCAGACTCTTCAGAGAGCATCTAATGGAGACATCCACTGTAGAGAAAATATCTTGTATATTGTACAAGTGCATTACCTGTCAATTAAAGACACCATGGCCTGTAAGGAAATAGTAGAAGAGAAGGAGGCAAAAAGGATTCTGGAATAGAACGAGGCATGGGAGATTTTACCCCGGGGAAGATGTGACAAGATGGATGCATGGTACCTTAGCAGAGGTAACCAGCCACGTGGCAGAATATAGATCTGAATAAATGGGTTATATTAAGTTATTGTCTCATCAGAGAAGAGCCTAGCTATGTGGTCAAGATATTTGTGAATATATTTTGAATCTGAGTCTTATTTCTGAGAGCCTGGAGCTGGGAGGAAAAAAACAGACCTAACTTCTACAATCCACAGCACTTTGTACCCGTTAATTTCCTTCTAACTAAAAGCATACTACAGCACTAGTTTTTCCTCTTTTCTGCTCTTCTGCAAAGCATCTTCATGGACTTCACACTGAGTCCCTGTTTCTCTGTAAGTGGAGCAGGTGCTTCTCGCAAGCACTTTCCATTCTGCCCCCTCCCCCTTTTGAACATTATTTCTTACACCTGGGAATACAAACTTGAAATAATCTTAGAGATAAACTGGGAAGGGGAGCTTTGGGATAGAAGCTTTAGGGTGTGGAGGATGTAGTACTTACTCTACAGACATCTAAAGACTAGATATGGACTCAGCAGAGTCTTAATCTTCCACAGTATGACCAGTCCACATCAGTATAATGTGATTAAGATAACAGCATCGATGTATGCATTAGTCACGTTGCGTCTGTGACAGGATGCCTGACCAAAGCGACTTAAGAGAAGAAAGTTTTATTCTGACTCACAGTTTTAGAGGGTTCAGTTCATGGTCCTTTGGTCTCAGTTGCTCAGGTAGGATGTCTGTCCGTGGGAGCATGTGGCAGAAGAGAGCTATTATTCACTTCATGACTGCCAGGAAGCAGCAAGTCCCAATAAGTAGCCAGGGTCAATATTTTTCTAGATATTTGGATCCAGTGACCCGCTTCCTCTAGCTCACTCCAGCTCCTGAAGTTTCCAGAACCTCCTTAAACACAGCCACCAATTGGGAACAAAAGCGAGCACATGAGTTGTGTGCGTGCGCGCATGCGCGGTTTTTTCATACTCAAACTGTAGCAATGGATCTGGCTGAGCATTGTGTTTCTGTGTTTATTCAGCCATTTCTCATCACTACCCCCTAGTATATAACATTCTGTTGGACTTCATGTATCCCCCTGGTTTGCCTGAATTTCTGTTTGTATGTGCCATATCCTTGTACCATCTAATTCAGAAACAGCCTTTCTTTAGAGCATATTTACTACAGAGTCATAAATACATGCACGTTAATGTCAAAATTACTTCCAGAAGCCAGCCACTGACAATATCCTACTGTCTCAGAAGTCGTATCTGTTGAAACTTAGATGCATTCAAACCAGATGTCCAACAATGAGGAAGAGGTTTAGCAAAGTAAGAAACATCAAGAACATGGAATATTACGACCGTATTAAACTTGTATTTCTGAAGTCTGTTCTGAGACATAAGATGGCATGATGTTTTATGGAAGGATACATAAAGGCTTTGTGTGTGTATCCCAGAGAAGTTAGGATATGCATTAACTGCTTTAAAATATTTTATCTTGGTGGGGAATTATAGTTACATTTTAAAAAAAGGAAATATGAGCCCTGTCTGCTTCCTGTTCGCCTTTAAGACCAACCAATACATAGTGATGGAGTATGCACATGGAGTGACCTCATCTACCGCATCCAATAAGTTGACAGTTGGAGAAGCCTTGTGCTATTTTTCACAGGCCCAATGCAGGTAGTATGTGTTCTTCCCGAACAAGTGACCTAAGACTTGACAGTGAGGTGTTGGATCCTGTGGGATACATAAAGATGGCTGAGGTTGGCCTGTGCAAAGAAAACAGCTGGGAAGGGGTGACACTCCAGACTGCACAGCACAGAAATCATTGCTAATCAGCCTCTGGAAGGTCTGTGGGTGGGCATTCAGAGTATCGCTGTACAAAATGTTGGCCAGGCAGGCCCTTTATAGAGTGAGGATGAAATCCTCTAGTATGCAAGACAATGAGGCTTTATCCCAAGTAGTCTGTCTGAGGAAGCAGTGTCCATCTGCAGAGGGCTAAGGACAAGACACCCAGATAAATGTGTTGAAGTCCTGAGGGGTACATGCTTTGAAGGTTTGTTTATGGTATACTTAATGAGACAAACTTAAAAACACAGAGCTTTCCACCTCAGTATGAACCCAAAGCTCCACTTGATAGAGATTTCCAACGTCAGGAAAACTCCCAGAGAACAATATCATTTCAGTAACAATGGGAAGTTGAGAACCACCACCAAAGACTCAGAAAAGGAAAGAATAGAGCCTAGGTTTTGCTTTTAAAAGGGGGTGGGTGGGTCCCACGGGGGGGGGGTAGGATATGACTGCGGAATTTTGTGAAGGCATGTGTCATGGGAGAGGGTGATTCCCGACTTAGTTATGTGTGCCTTCAATGCCATTGGGGTCACAGCATTGTTCAAGTACACCGGGGCCTTTTGTTCTCTAACTATATATTCCAAGCCTGTGAAGAGTTAAGTCTTCCTGATTTGTCCTGACTTGTGTGATATATATGAATAATAGATGGAGAAACAGTGGGAAATATTTATTCATTCAAAAATAATATCTATTGGGACATTTGCTTCTACTAGACTCTAGAGGACACATATGCACATATATTAGTTTCTTTCTTTTTTTTTTTTACTGCTGTGGCAAAATACCTGATAAGAAGCAACCTAAGGGAGGAAGGGTTTATGAGGGCTTACAGTTTACAGGGATGTAGTCCACCAAGGCAGAGAACACATGGTGACTGCAGAGGGAGGTAGCTGGTCACATGGCCTCCACAAAGGGGGAGAGGAGGAAAAGGCAAGGGTAAGTACTCAGCTTACTTTCTCCTTTAAAAGATTTTATTCAGTATTAGTGCATATGCGTTTGTGTGTGTGTGTGTGTGTATGTGTGTGTGTGTGTGTGAGAGAGAGAGAGAGAGAGAGAGAGAAAGAGAGAGAGAGAGAGAGAGAGAGAGAGAGAGGCCGTGCAGTTACAACGGTGTGCCTGTGGAGGAAGAGGACAACTAGAGGGAGTTGGTCCCTCCCTTTTACTGGGATGTAGGATGTAACTGAGGTTGTCAAGCATGTGGAGCCAGTCCTTTTATTCAAAGAGCCACCGGCTGGCCTGCATGTTATCCTTTTTATTCAGTCTGGGACCCTAGCCCAGGGAATGGTATCACCCACATTTAACATGGATCGTCTCATCTCAGTTAACTCAGTGTAGAAACCACTCCCAGACATGTCCAAAGGCATATTCCCGTGGTTATTCTAAACCCATCAAGTTAATAGTCACCATTAAATCTTAAGTCCCTGCTGGAGTTTGCAGTAGCTGGGAGGGGGGTGAGGTCTGACATGGTCACACTGCAGCTTAGTTCCCCAGCTTTTCATAAGACAGGCTGCTAGAACTAGGGACATTTGACATGTTTTACTACTTGGCATCCATGACTTTAGTTATCCTATATTTTGGGATGGGGAAGGTAGATTCAGGGGCTGCTCTCCAAGTATAGAAGCAAAAAGAGTTTGTCTTTTTGACTTGAGGAAGTCTCCACAGGGACAAGCATGATAATTCAGATGTGCCTTCTAGACTCTGACCCCAAGGAAGGCTGGAATTTGGTGCTGTCATTTTCAGAAGCAAAGGCTAAGCCTGGCTGCTGACCCTGGTGAGAGAGGGCTGCTGGTCTTAGGATTTCAGCGCTTCTCTGGATTGTGTTAGCTCCTGAGCCTGGTGCATCCATCCTCTATGGATTCTATCAGCTGTACATATATCCCCCATGATCCCTTTGCCTTCCAATACATTCTTCTTGGCTTGGCCACAGCCGTTTTCTGATGCATTCAGCCAAGAGCTCTAATGAATACAAGCAGGAATGCCGTCTACTTGTTTAAGCATAGCAGTTAGGAATGCAGCAAACCTGAGGTTAATCCTGCTCCAAACACTTAGAAATCTGAAGTTTCTAAATCTGTGAATAACTTGGTTTCCTCTCCTGAAACCTGAGAATAGCACCTATTTCCTTTACAAAGGCCAAGTTGGAGAGTGCTGTGAAGTCATGGGAAATTCTACTCAAGATAGAATCACTGTGTGTGTATGGGGGGGGGTGTCTAAAGAAAACCCCCAAACTGTCCTTTTCATCGTCTTTGAGCCGCCTGCAGCTGTGGATTCCTGGACTGGATGTCTCCCTGATGATGTTAACCACAACCCTTCGTTCTCCTCTTTGGAATATACTTACTTCAGGCTTTGCCCAAGCCTGAGTCTGCCAAGCTGCAACTCCTAAAGCTCCCACTAAAGCTTTTAAAATTCTTTATCACTTCGATAGAGAATGTGCATTGGCAGTATAAACAAACAAAAGGGCCTGGCAGTGTGCCTTGCTCATTCTAGGACAGTCTGAGGGAGCTTTTCTTATTGGCCTCAAATGATTGCCTGAGGAAGTCCGTTGGCTGCAGAACATTAAAGTGAACCAAGGAAACAGGAATCTATTGTTCTTTGACCCCTGCTTTCCAGCTTTCTCTCCTCTAATCAACTCTCAGAATTCACTGGCAGAGCATTCACACTTATAAAACTAGATAACCAGATTTTAAAACTAAAATGAGCACACAATTTGCTAATAGGACAATATATGATTTGTTGACAATAGCAAACAAAAATTGAATAATACATTTTTGTTGACGATATTAAAAACCAAAGCAGGGTAACCCTCATGGCTCGTGGTTGCCAATGAAGAAAAATATAGGACATTTTGTCCTGGTGAAATATCGCAAAACAAAAAATTCCTAACTACTTTACTGCATAAAGTGGGGGCCTTGGCATCAGACGTAAAAAGTGAGGAAATTGGCCCTCTGAGGTATGGGTGAGGGGAAGGTTTTTATTTGTAGACGAGGCACCCAAAAGAGTCCAGAGCAGGGAGAGAAAAGTAGGTGACTGACTAAACATAGCCAGGAGACTGAACCAGGCCATCAGAGGAGAGAAGGGAAGAGAGAGAGAGAGAGAGAGAGAGAGAGAGAGAGAGAGAGAGAGAAGAGAGAAGAGAGAAACCAAGAGAGAGGGAACTGAAGAGAACCAAGAGGGCGAGAGCACACAGGTAAAACAGCATAGTTATGTAGGAACAAGAAGTTGGGGGGAGGAAGCCCAGGAGGAGCTGGAGAAGTTTAGGGTAGCCTGTAGAGTGAGAACCGCGGAGAGGATGCCAGCATGGACCTGTAACAGGCACTTTTGTGATGAGGAGAGAGCCTGGAGGCCAGCACATGCTTGTGCTTTGCTAATAGGCACCTCAGTTAGCCATTTGTCCCCAGTTTCTTTTGGACCTGACACTAATGTATGGATATAAACCAGCCCCATCAGGCAATGCCGACAAATGGGAGCGGCCACAGTGGAGGCCTCCGATTAACTGCCCTGTCATTTACAATGTTGATTTTTTTTTTTTCCCATTTTAACACATGATTCACTGCTGGATCAACACTTCAGCCTGCTGATATGAAAAGCATTCAGGTTTGGTTTTATACATGGTAAGTCACATGCACACCTTTTGAAGCCTGTGGAGACAGGTCATATCCATATACAATTAGTCTGAATTAGCATAATTCTCCAGGTGCTACAGTTTCTCAGTCAGGATATATGGCTGAACAGGAGCCTACAGCCCTCTAAAACAAGTCAGTAGTTAGTTATCTGTCGCCTTTGTAAGGAGAGGGACTTCTTCCTAAAAGCTAGCATGTCATTGTTTTAGAAACAAGAGCTTAGTTCCTACTATCAGAAGTCCACCGTGGAGACTCACTCTGGACCAGCGTCTTCTCTCGCCCCACACCTCAGGGACCTAACCACGTTGCCTATCTATAAATGGAAAGGTTACGAGTAATTTCGTTCTATAAGATAATTTTATGTAATAAGCAAGCAATCGTGGTGGTCTTAATTTGAACTTGGACCCTGGAGAAATAATTTCAAAGACAGAAACAAGATTCTCATCGTGACTGTAATAGGCTCAGTATCAAATATCAAGAATGACGATATAGTATCCCTTGGTTCCTGAAGTGGACTAGTTCCAAGGTTCCCCTGAGGACATCTAAATCCAATGATGTTCACGTTCCTTGCATAAAATGATGTAATGTTTGCTGAGATTGTACATACACCCTCCACATGCTTTAAGTAGCTCCTGGGTGGTTTATAATGCATAATACTCTGAATGGAGTTGTCATGCTGTATCTGTTAGGGAGTAGTGGCAAGAAAAAGTCTGCACCTGTTAAGAACAGATACAAAGATTGGGAGGGGATTACTTTGGATGCTTGCTAGGTTGAATCAGCAGATGTGAACCTTCTGAGATACAGAAGCAAGTGGACTGGACTCCTTTGTTAGTGAGAAGTGAAAAATATTCAGACTTGGTTAGTTAAAATTTAAGAACATGCTTAATGGTCACAGAATAAACAGATTAATCCTGAATATTGTAAGAGGAACTTGATGACAGATTATAATTATTATTATTATTATTATTATTATTATTATTATTATTATTATTATTAAACAATGAAATCAATTAAACTAACCTTTTCTTTTCTTTTCTTTTTTGGTTTTTAGAGACAGGGTCTGTGTAGCCCTGGCTGTCCTGGAATTCACTCTGTAGACCAGGCTGGCCTCGAACTCAGAGATCCTCCTGCCTCTGCCTCCTAAGTGCTGGGATTAAAGGCATGCACCACCACTGCCTGGCTTAAACTAACCTTTTAAAATACAGTGGCTCTTAAAGCAAAATAATTAATTGACCCTCAGTTTCCATGCACTAGGAAATTAAGAGTATTCTTCCTGGGTGGTCCCAGCTTGGGAGTTTTTCATAAAATTTGCAGTTATTTTTGAGAAAGCACACTATCACCTGGTGTTAGGGCAGAAGGATGTAGGTGGTCCATTCACAAAAGACAGCAAATCGGTATCAGTTCTTGTCTAAAGGGGCACCAGTTTCTCTCTATGTGCTATCTCTGCACTGCTGTGTGAACGTTGCAGGGTTTGGTGGCCAATTTTTCCCTGAGCTAGCAAAACCCAGGAGTCTAAGGAAGTGAGTCTTAACTGGAGCTTTACCCCAACATCATAAGAAATATTTGGCAATACTAATGATATATTTGCTTTCAACAGAGCACAGAGTGAAGCTGGTATTGACAGGCAGAAGCTCTGCGTGCCAGTAAACATCATTCAACCCACAGGACTCCACCACAACTGTTAATTATCATCCATAGACAGCCACATCCATAGCCCGATTCAATCTGTAATCACAACTGCTTTGGAGGTTGCAAGTTTAAGGCCAGCCTAGGTTACAGAGTGAGTTCAAGGCTAGACTGGCCAACTTAGTGAGATACTGTCTCAAAGTAACAAGTGAAGAGAGGGCTGGTTATATAGCATGCTTGCCTAGCATGTAAGAGGTTCAAAATGTTAACAGGCAACATACCAATTCTCTGTGGCAGGACTATGAGTGGCCTTCCCTTCCACTTGTCAAAAGCTATCTAGGAAAGGCTAAAGGCATGCAAGTGAGTTTTCTGGAGATGGCCCAATGTTTAGCATTGTCTACAATGGGTGAGCTCTAAGAAAACAGGGTCCTTAGAACCTTCATCTCAGAATGGCTGCTTGCTACTAATATGCCTTTCCTGTCACTATTACATAACCTAATGATTCCTGGGCATCAGCCCACCCTATTGGGAAAATACCCTGCAGATCAATATGAAGATGAACTTTTATGAATTAATGTTGTTTAGATGAATTAATGACTTTATAGAATTCCTGATTTGATTCAAATAATTTTAAGAAGAAAATTTAAGGAAATGTTTTTAGTTGTTTTGCCAAAAAGTTGTAATAAGGATCGGATCAAGAGTAGAATGTGCCCCCTCCTCACAGAATAGTCAGTAAAGGCCGCATAATAAGGAATAGGAGGAGCCTTCACAATTACACTGAAAAGAGAAAGAGGCTTGGGACAAATTTGTGATCAAGGAGAAACATTCATTCTAGGTCAGATCCAAGGATGAGGTCACAGGTGTGCACTAAGATAAAGCAAGGCCATGTGAAACTGTTGCTTTGAACTTATAAAAAGTTTATGAAATGAAACACTGCTTTGAACTTAATATCTACTTCCTTCTGTAAACCCCCTTTGTGTAACATTTTATCTATAATTTTCTAAGCAATAAATAAATAAAACAATAAGAAAGCCAGAGTGAAGGAATAAAGTATGGCTTGGGGGCTCTGCCATATATATATATATATATATATATATATATATATATATATATTTGTCTATATGCACATACATGTGTAGATATAGGTGTATGTAAGTATGTGTAACACTTGTGGAGTTGATGAAAAAGGTGGTCAGACCTGACCAGAGAGAGTATATGACACTCTCTCTCTCTCTCTCTCTCTCTCTCTCTCTCTGTGTGTGTGTGTAAATGATTTCCTTTTTCTTTTCTTTTCTCTCTGGTTTAGGAAGAATTAATGAGTTGCAGGCCTCTTGCCTGGCCAGCCAGAGGTCTTTGAGCCACAGAGAAAAGAAACCAGAGCTTATTAACACAAAATAGTAATAGAAAAGAAAAAAGTACTTATTAGCACAAAATAGAGAGAGTTACAAAGCCAGAGATCATCAGTCTTTGGCCTCCATCCAATGCTGTGTCCCACCTCAGTACCATTCATTCTAAAAGCTGGGGCAGGCCCCTGGCACTACTTTATCTCTATTTTCTAAAATATCTGGAAGGAAATGTAAATTTACATACTAATAAGTGCACATAATATGGGCATTCTTCCTGCTGCCCTATTTGGGTAAGATGATGGATCAATTTCTCTTGGGCATGGAGAGCCCATCTCTTCTTAGAAGCTGTATTGTTTGCACTTTGACATTGGAGCTTGTCTTAAACATCTCCTCCTGTTGCAGGATTTTCCCTGTCCAATTACATTAGGGCAACAGGAGCCCTGTGATTGGACAGGGAGCAGGGAGGCGGAGCTAAGAGTTGCACTGGAGGGAGGTCTTGGAGGAGAGGAGAAAGAAGATGGCAGCGGATGTGAACTGGCGTAGTGCCACCGATGGTTATGTTATCATAAAGGTTAGAAGTTTGGGATAAGTTGTCTAATCTAGGTGTGCAGCTTTTATCGTTATCAATTGGCTCTGAAATTGCATTGGCATCTGGTAAATTGTGTTTTTATTGATACATAAAGTTGATTGGTTAACTATATGCTTAAATTATGTTTTAATTCTACCGGGTAATTGGGTGTTGAGATGGCTGACCATGGGGCAAGCATTTATCATGTGATGGCAGAGATCTGCTGCCAAGGGACTCAGCTCCGGAGAGTAGAGTTGGCGGGCTGGGAGAGTAAGATCACTCAGTGGGAGATCTGCTGTGGCTCACCGGTTGCTGGCCTGAGCACAGAAACATGCGAGATTTCTTTTTAATAAATCCTGCCACATGTTCCCCCCTATAATAACCTGTCAGCTATAGCCAGACTGCCAAGCACATTAGAAACGGTAACACTCTTACACACAGACACCACCAGCCACTCTTTTTTGTCTTAGCTCAAAACATTTATTTGGCTTCTTTCAGATTCAAGAGCAGAATGTCTTTTATCCTCTGGGAAAACTGGCTGGTCATATTCTAGGGAGAGCTGGATCACAGCCTTGCTCCCCTCCTCTGGACCCTAGTTCTATGAGGCATCTTTCATTCTGCCATCTCTACCTCTTCCTTCTCTACTAGGCCTCTCATCTCAGCAAATGCACACACGCCTTCCACTCTTTAAAACTGGAAGGACAGCCGTGTGACACCATCCCTCTCTCCCACCCCCCACTGGATTGCTGGATTTCTCCCTTTGAGTTCTGTATTTACTGCCTCAACTTCTTCATCATTTGTTCTCTTCAGCAAGTGTAACAGGCAACAACTTTTGATCTTATTTACTCTGAGCTTCAAGAGCCGTTGGCTTATCATCCAGTGAGCTCTGATTTCTTTATTGGCTACTAAAGCATCTCCCAAGTACTTTGGTACTTGGGAGAAACACCTGAAGGGCCAAAGGACTTATTTCAGCCCACGGTTTTAGAGGACTCATTTTTGGGAGAGGTATGGAGGTAAGAAAGCATGGAAGAGGAGCCCCCCCCCCCCCATGGCTGATCAAGAAACAAAGGAAAAACAGGCTGGAACTAGTAGCAGCAAAATCTTCAAAGGCCTGCACCCACAGACCTAACTTCCATCAACAGGAATCTACCTCCTAAAGGCAGCAGGAAACGAACATTCAAAACATCAGGCTGTGGAGATCACACAGATTCAGACAGTATCAGCTTCATATAAGAGACACCTAGGCCTAGGCCTACACAATATATTTTCATGCCTCCTTTCTAGTTGTTTGTTTGGGTTTGTTTATTATTTATTTATTTATCATTTTATTTATTTTGAGATATGGTTTCTCTGTGTATCCCTGGCTGTCTTACTCACTCTGTAGACCAGAGATCTGCTTGCCTCTAGTGCTAATTAATTTAATCCCTAGTGCTGGGATTAAAGGTGTATACCACTGGCTCGGTGCCTCTTTCAAAGAAAGACTTGGATCTAATTAACAATGGAAATTCTCACAGTGTAGAATCATTAAAGTGGCAAAAGAGGGGACACAACCATAAGTTTTTATCCTGACGACAGTGACAGTAACTTGACTTCACTGCCTGCTTTTTGCCTACCCACTGAAAGCTGAAATCAAGGTTCCTGTTGTCTTCTTCTTTCTGTCTTTAAGGTGATACTGGTAGAGATTAGAATCTCTTCTGAGCAGCCCAGATCAGAATGACCCATCTGACCCAGTTAATCTGTCTCAGGAAAAACTCTGCAGGGAAATGACTGTGTAAAGACAGAAGTAGGTTTTGAAGAACAAAGCAATTCTTTCTAACACTGATACTTCACAACTGACTGCACCTGATTTTTAACATTGACTTTAAATTCTAGATAAGGCCAGCAGTTCACTGTCTTGAAAATCATCTCTTTAAAAATCAGTGGTAACATGTGGACCCAGACCAATGAGTCTCTTAAGTCTGAAGCTTGTAGACTGCACACTGGAGGAGCTTCCTATTAGATCCATAGCTTCCCATCACTAACCTCCCCAAAAGGCAGCCCTGGTGACATTGCCTACACAGAAGAACAGTTAAACAAGCCCAAAAGTGGGTTTCTGTTCACCAGGGACTACCCCTAATCCTCCAGGAATCTCCTTTAATCTTTCCCCAAGAGTCAATTATTCCAGGCAAGGGCTCCTAGTTCAGGGCAATCAGGACAGCCTATATCAGCTCAGATCTCCATCCTGCTGACTGTCATGTACTATCTGCTTGCTTTTCCACCATTTTGCCCCTCTCTGCTGCTCCACTCCAACCCCAAAAGATGGCCTTGTCAGTTTGGTCTGCAATAAACCTTTCTTTCTACCCAAGGAGTACTCCAGTTTGGTAGTTTCTTCCTGCCATTGCTTATACATCTAAGTGGGGTCCTTGTGAGTGAGACCCAGGATACCAAAAAGGCTGATGTTTCACCTCTCAGGGAAACACAGACCTTGGGGGACTCTTCTCTAGGAAGGAATCCTTTCTAAGCATATAGGGTCCTCACCTGAGCAGGTAGGGTCCTGTGGAAAGATAGTTAACCACTGGACGCCAAATCTGTTTCCTCTCTGAAAAAGGTCATCTCTTCTAGTGTGGCCCCTGAAGCTAGGTTCCTTCGGATGACAGGATCCTGGATATGTCCACCATCTCCTAACTGCTGATCTGACAGCTCCAGTTGTAAGAGCACAGGGAGAGGCCACTTCTCATGGGCTTTTGTGATTGCTTCAGGCCCTCGGTTGGAGTGATTTCCTGGAAACATGTAAAGACTATACATTGGACTTTCTTGTCTTGCCCTGAAATCTGGCAGCTTCCCACTTTCCACTTGGTTGAATACACTCATTTTCAGTCACACTAGAGTCTAGTTTCATTATCAATTTGTTCTCTTCTGGTGGGTCCATGAAATGGCACTGGAAGATCTTAGATTTCTTTCTGGTTGAAGGTTGCCTCAAGGTGGGGAGACATGGGCAAAGCTATCTTTACATGGAGGTAGCATTTAGGCATATTCAGGTATTTCAACATGCTGAAGTGAAGGTGTTTGCAGATTAATATATTAGAATAGTGAAACATCTTTTAAAAATTGCAACATTGTATATATAGTTTAATGACAAATATATATATCACTTATACCTAAGTATCCATGATCAAAATGACTAGAAGGGAAGACTATCAAAATGATAAAACATGCTTCCTCATTAATAGTCTATGAGTGATGTTTCTCTCTCTGGATTTGAAATTTTCTCTATAATAAGCATGTGTTATATTTATAAAGCACAAAATAAAACTCTATAAGTATAAATTTAAAAGTATGTAAAAACTCTAGAGAAGGCAAAGGGAAGCAGGTTAGACTTTTTTCTGGGACAGTTGGTTAGAACTTTCTACTAACTTCCCATCACTTCAATAACTCCCTTTTCTCTAGGTACTGACCTACTTTGCACTCCAGCTGTGCCCAGCCTCTATTCTTCCTTCGTGGGCAACATGTCCTGCCTGTCCTGGTGTTATACAAGCTCCGTTCCATATGCCCACAAATGAGCATGCCTGATTTGTAACCACGCAGATGTTAGACATGGCCCATTAGGACGAGTGAGACAATGCCACAGCAATTTCACCCAGGGAAGAAGAAGGAAATAGAAGAGACATGTGGTTCTGCAGAGTAACAAGGAACATCTGTCAGATTCACAGGGCCAGCTTCAGCATCTCTTAAGAACAAAGCCCTTACCTTCATCCTGGGAACAGATCTTCTTTTAGCCAGAACGACGCTGTAGGATTCTATCTTTGGTTCAAGGCAAGACCCTTTTCTTTTTAGCCCATCTTCTGGTCAATGAACGTCTGATCAGCTGAGGAGTGGTCAACTCATCAGTTTCTGAACATCACTGGGTGAGACAACCAAACTGCATGAACTTGGGCCCTCTCAAGACTAGTCTTGGGCTCAGAGATGTGTGTGTGTGTGTGTGTGTGTGTGTGTGTCTACGTGTGTTTCCTCAAAACAAATATGAGAGCAGGTGTGATCCTAAAAGTGTCTCTGGGTGCTATTTTTAGGGTCCCCTAGACAAGAGATGACCTAGAAAACATGACTTTTTAGTCTTGTGAGGTTTGTTTGTAAGGGACACATAGCAGCCCGCCCATGTCTACAGTGTTACTTCCCAAGGTTTTAATTGTTCCTGGTAACTGTGGTCTGAAAACATTGAATGGAAGTAAAGAGTTTGTAAGGTTTAAATGGCACACCATTTTGAGTAGTGTAAGGAATCCCTCACCATCCCCATGGGGTGTGAATCACATTGGGCCCAGTGTAGACATTGTATACAATGGATATCAATCCATTGATCATATAGTGGCTCCTCAGTCAGGAGAGAGAAGTTCATCCAAGTGCATCTGTGTGAGACAAACAATATTGGTAGTTCTGATGGGCAGAGAAAAGGTAAGAATTCTTGACTTAAAGAAAAGAAAATTCATGGCGACACTGCTGAAGCCCACAGTATAATAAGGTATTTAAGAGACTATATCTGCCTGCCTACATTATTATAAATTATCTATTTTATTAGTAGTTATTGTTGTTAATCTCTTACTGTGTGTGCCTAATTGATAAACTGTTTTATTACAGGTATTATTATAGGTACATATATACAGGAGAAGAAATGGTGTCCTCTGCTGCCTTACATAGGGACTTGGGGGGAGGGCGATGTCTTGGACCATGTTAGTGCCCATTAGAGAAGATGGCTACAGGATTCTTCTGCCGTCATCTGCTCTGTTTTACTCTGTGTCCTCTGGTACCTGTGGAGTTGTACTCCCTTCATGAGTTTCTGTCTTTTCCTTTGAACCCAGGAGCCAACCTCCCCATGCAGCGTGTCTCTCTGTCTCACATCTTTGGCTTTCTTCAGGAAGACACAAAATGGATCTTGGCTATGAGAACATAGCCTTTTCCAAACAGTGGCTATTATCGGTGGAAAATCCAGCTAATCTCCTGTACACCCCAGTCCAGGCATGCCTTGTTTGAGACACACAGAAAGAGGCAGAGCTCATTCTGCCAGGAAAGAGAGTCTAAGTAGGGTATGTACTGGCCATATATATACTGACTGTATAGGAGATGGAACATTTTACATTGAACCACTGTATTTCAGGACCATCTTTACCTTTGGTTTTGGTCCCCAGATCATGGTAAAGAGCTCCCCAAACCCCTGGCAATTCTTAAGTGATAGAAGTATATATTGTTATTCCTAAGAATCATCTTTAACTATATTTGCATGTCCGAGTTTATGTTCATGCAAAGACTCAGTGAGCCACTGGATTAGCTTCAATTTAAAAAAGAAAAGAACACTCTTCTTATAGTCAGATGGTGTTAGAAACTATCATACGCATCCCCCCTCCCCCAGCAGTTTAGCATTCAGGGAGAATAAGTGCTCTTTCCTGAGGCTCTTTAGCTGGTCCATGGAGGAACCAAAGTGTTCAGATAGATAGCCATGTCTTGAACCCATGTTCTTGGTCACTCGCTGTATGATGCCATAGTGCGGTACTTCTCTAGACATGGTGGTATCCAAGGTAAAGGGAAGGCTCCCAGGAAGAAGAGAGGAGAGCAAATGAGTGACAAGCCAGGTCCCAGGGAGCACCTAATCAGAAACAGCAGTAGGGAGAGGCCAGCAGCTCAGACTTGGCAGAGTGTGAAGTGGAGGTTATATGGGAAATTGGAAGAAGTGGGGCTTAAGAGGGCCGCAGTGGATTTGGAACTGAAAATCTTGAAGGTCCAGCAAGACAAGTGATGCTGAGCTCTAAGCCACAGATGGTCTGTTAAGTGTGTAAAGTGAAGAGGAACCCAAGATCATTGGTGATAGGAGGTCAAGGAGTTGAGGGCTTGGGGAAGATACAGGCAAAAATACAGCCAAGAAAATGTGTGAGGCAGGTGCTGAGACCTTTCCCTGAAGCTTATGGCAGAGAGATCCACTTGGAAATAGCTCATAAGGTAGGGTCAAGGAACTATCAGTGAAGATAGAGATAACATGTAATAGTGACAAACAATGTTAGGATGCTCCTAGGATCTACCAAAAACATACAAAATTAGGTAGACTGTAGAGATGGAAAAAGTCAATATAAGAATAAAATCATAAACAATGCCCTGCTCCTTTTAAATATTTATTTTCATATAGATTCTCATATGGCCCAGGCTGGCTTCAAGCTCAATATATACCCAAAGCTGGCATTGTATTCCAGATCCTTCCTCCCACGCCTCCAAAGTGCTATGCTTACAGGTGTGTGTCACCATAACTTACTATGTTGTTTAATAAAAATAAAATGTTGCAACATCAGAAAACAAAGGTTAATAAATTATAAAGCACTCAAGAAAAAAAATTAACAAAAGACAGAGAGTGAACGGCAACCCACTGAAAAATTGTAAAGGCCAAAAGACTGGAAGAGACAGTGCATCTCCTGTGAAATGCTGGGGATTCCAGGGCTTGCTTTTAATCTGAGTACTAAGGGAGGCAGAGGTGGAGGCGGAGGTGGAGAGGCAGAGGCAGGCAGAACTCTGAGTTCCAGGTCAATGTGGTCTACATAGTGAGCTGTAGCTAAGGACCTGTTTCAAAAAGAGCAGAGACAAGGAGAGACAGACAGAGAGAGAGAGAGAGAGACAGAGAGAGACAGAGAGAAAGAGGGAGAGGGAAAGAGAGAGAGGGAGGAGAAGAGGGAGGGAAGGAGAGATAGAAAGAGAGAGAGAGAAAGACAGAGATGGTGAGGGAGAGGGAAAGAGAGAAAGAGGGAAGGAGGGAGGGGGGAGGGAAGGATGGAGGGAAAGAGAATGAATTTCAGTAATGTGGAAATGCCTCTATGGACAGTGAGAGCTTGCATTGCTGCAAGCATTTGGAAGCCATCTCAGCTTCAGTGGTCTCTCATTAAGTAACAAAAGCCCATCAGGGCGGGCACCTCAATTTTGTTCCCACCAGCTTCAAATTAGAAAGCATTCATCCATCCCCGAATAAGAAATTGATTAATGATCTGTTATGGAGTGAAAGTCCTCCCACAGAAACAGCACTTGGGATGAAGCACACAGCACTCGTGTTTTAGAGACTGAGTACTTTGGGGCTAACTAGACTTTTGTTTTGGAGAAGGAAGACTTCAGCCTGGGTTACTATACCCATTTTTCTCAGCAGGTGGATGTTGACATTTGCTGGGACACCTGGATTAGAGCTCTGAAGGAAAGGCATTAAAGCACTGACCCTAGACCTGAGCAAAGGTTTACTCTAATCTTAGGTCTTCTGAAAATGCAATCAAGTACCCACCTTCCAGCCCTTGGAACCGGCTGGGGCACATAGAGGTCTCTTGGCTCTGCTGACTCAGGGTTTCCTCCCTCATGGAGGACCACTTGCAGAGCGAGGACAGTGTCTTTGACTTGATATCCAGAAAGGTTTCATCATTTAAACACCATCAGCCTGGTTCTGTTTAATTTTAGTAATTTTTCTTTTATCTATTTAAAAACAATCAAGTTAACCCTCAGTTTATCTCAAAGTTTCCAATCTCCTCCTCAGAAGCGAGGCTGTCAACACAGGACACTTCTGCAGAATTTTTTTTTTTTTTTTTTTAAAGATTCAGCTTAAATTTTCATTAATGTTTATATTTTAAGTGTTTTATATTTTAACAGATAGCACAGTTGTATGGCTCACAGTTCAAAGATCCAACCTGATCTAACCTGGAAAGTGTCTTTCACACTCCTGTCCCCAAGCTGCACACTTCTTTCTCTCAGTGCAAAACAATGGTTTCTGGAATCTTGTATATTTTTTCAGAGATATTTAAAGCACCATATAGATGAGAAAAATTCCTGTATCGGTTTGCTTCTGCCCTCTTTTAAACAAAGTGTCATATAACGCATTCTGAGAGCACATACATACATACATACAGGCAGGCATACATATAACTTTTTTTCTATTTAAAAAAAGGGGGGGCTAGAAGCATAAGACAATGTGAAGAGCTTAGGAAAATCCTCTCCCCAGAGAGACATCTATAAACTGATCAAAATTAGCGAAATCTGAAGCGGTAGACTTCTCTAGAGATCCATCAAAGTGCTGGAAGCAGATGGGGCGGCCACTTACTCAGCAGAAACCGATGTGGCAGGAGGGAGGCTGCTGCACACAGCTCTGTGCCAAAGAGCTGCTGGAGCTGAGTGAGTGAGTGGGATGGGTCCCACCTCCCCCAGTTCCCCCGCTGTGGAAGCCTTACAGGATATAAGGAGTACCCACCAGTGCCAGCCCATGAGTCTTGGTGACTGGTTCTCTGAGCTCATTTACTACCCCAACAGAAAAGGGACGTGGTGAGAATGATGCCAAGCACAGCTCCTTATTCCCTCATGGCAGTACTGTATGGAGGAACGGCTTGGCTGTGCTTAGACACGCCCATCTCTAACATTCCGGAAATGGAAGCACTGTTCTAGGTACGTTTAGCAACCAACTTGTGGTGCATATGCTTGGTCCATAGGGAGTGGCACTGTTGGGAGGTGTGGCCTTGTTGGAGGAAGTGTGTCGCTGTGTGTGAGAGGTGGGGTGGGGTGGGCTTTGATACCCTGCTCCTAGCTGCTTGCAGGACAGTCTTCTAGTTCGGCCTTCAGATCAAGATGAAGAACTCTCAGTCTCAGCTCCTTCTCCGCACCATGTCTGCCTGGATGCCACCATGCTTCCTGCCATGATGATAATGGACTAAACCTCTGGAACTGTAAGCCAGTTCCTATGTTTGCCTTTATGAGAGTTGCTCGGGTCATGGTGTCTCTTCACAGCAATAAAACGTCCTATCCCCACCTCTGAGGACAGAACCACACAGATTAGTGATGGCACTAGTCCCTTCTGCCACACACACCTAGCTCCTGCTCAGTTTAGAGGATGCAGGTGGCACAGCTGCAGAAGAGTCATCTCCATCCTTTTCCACATTGTAAACCGTTGAGGAATAGGTTTGCGTAAACCTCACGGTGGCCATACACCACCCCGGGCCATCCTCTGCTTTAATTGTGTAAGAGTATGGAGCAATTTGTGACCCTGGGTCATGATTGAAAACAATAACTAACTAGTTGATAGAATAAGAAATCAGGCTTGAATATAAAACCTGGGGGGTTGGGCAGAGGCTGAAGCACTTCAAAAAAAAAAAAAAAGCAAGGACAATACTTGCCATTGAGTTAACAACAGTCTCCAGGGCAGGAAATCAGGATCCAGAGCTGATGCCTCCTTCAGACTGAAACTTGCAGCTTTCAACAGCAGCTATGAGTCACACAGAGAAACCGAAAAGAGCAGGCTGGTGCAGGCAAGCACTCAGCAACAGAAAAGACCTATAAAATCTGCAGATGTTGGGTGTAACAGAAAATGATTTCAAAGCAGCTACCACAACCATATTCAAAGAGCCACAGGAGACCGCTTCTGAAGAACCAAAGGAAGGAGGAAGATAATGTCTGATGGAAAAGAAATGTAAATAGTAACTAGAAGTGGAGCCAAACAGAAGTATAAGATCTGAAATGAAAAACTCACTGGGTATAAAAACAAACAAACAAACAAACAAACAAAAAACCCAGGCAAGGGTGACGATGGAGTAATAGAGATCATGCAAAGAGGAAAAATAATCAACAGAGCATCGTGTGATTATGTATAGAGTTAAATATGCCAATACATGCATACTGAGTATACCAGAAAAAGAAGAGAGAATGGGACAGGAAAAAAAGTGTTTAGGGGTGGGTAAGATGGCTCAGAAGATGAGGGCAGGTGCTGCAAAGTCTGACAACCTGAGTTTGATTCTTTCCCAGGACCCCAGGCAAGAGAACTGATCCCCACAAGTTGTCTTCTGACTTCTACAGGCCCACTCAGTCATTTGTGACCCTGTTCCCCAAATAAATAAATAAGTTAAAATTATATATATATATATATATGTTCAAAGAAGTAATGCCTGGCCAGCATGGTAGTATATACCTTTAGTCCCAACACTTGGGAAACAGAGTCAGGTGGATCTTTGAGTTTGAGGCTAGCCTAGTCTACATAGTGAGTTACAGGTCAGTTAAGGTTGCTTAGTGAGAGCTTGTCTAAAGAAGGCAGAATAAAGCAAAACAAAATGAAACTGACCAAACAAATTTAAAAATGGGGAGGAGACAAAAAGGGTATAATTTGAATTGATAATGGATCAGTGGTTAAGAGCACTGGCTGCTCTTCCACAGGACTGGGTTGATCCCCAGTATCTACATGGTAGCTCAGAACTTGGTATAACTTCAGTCCCAGGGATCTGATGTTCAATTCTGGCTTCTAGGGGTACTGGTGCTGCATACTTTTGGTGCACAGACATATATGCAAGTAAAATACCTTACACACAAAATGGCAAAATAAAACAAACCCACAAAGGTGATAGCTGAAGAAGGGGTTTCTGATTGCAGAGTAGGAAGGGAGTCAAGAGGAAGTCGGGTGGGGGAGGGGAGTAGACACATAAGGACAAAGTAAGGTGATGTAGCATTGACGAAACCCATTACGTCATAACTTCAAAAACTGACTTAAGGGTCGATGAGGTGGCTCAGAGGATAAAGAACCTGCTGCCAAGTCTGACAACCTGAGTTTGCTCTCCAGGACCAACATGGAGGAAGGATAGGACCAACTTTTACAAGTTGTTCTCTGACTCCCACTGTGCCCCACGGCACACGTGCACACATGCATATGTACACAAGATGAATAAAGTATAATTTCTAAAACAGTCTTCTTAAAAATTACTTAAACTTTTTTTTTTTTAAAAGTAATGGCTGAAAATTTCAAACTTTCTGAGAACTAATCTATTATCCGAGGAGCTCAATTAATTCTAAACAGGATTAAAACGGGGGAACAAACAAGTACAGTCTAGTGAAGTGAAAGCAGGCAATAAATGGAAAAAATCTGAACGCTGCAGAAGAAAAATGACTCATCAGATACGGTAGGGTGAAGTGCCTCTGTCCCTGTGAGTTAACATCACACCAAAACAATGGAAACCAAAGACTATATTAAAAATTGTTTCTTATAAAACCTGAGGCTGGAGTCACTCCTAAAACAGGTTGAGAAACTTCCAAGAGACTGTCCCAAGTCATCCTGAGGCAGACTCCCACAGAAGGAAGACTGTAAGCAGGCTGCTCATTCCAGCACATCTGTCAGGGGAAGGTAGTCTCCAAGCACTGAAGAATCTTTCTCAAATATTTAGGTGTAGTTAGGGATTGTGCTGGTTTAATGAAATGCTAATTGTGGGTTCTTTTCTAAGGTCTATGACTTCACTAGTCCTAGATAGTTGGCTAGGTTTCTAGTACCCCAAGGCATGATTGTTACCTTCAAGTTAAGCAGGTCTTAAGTCCAATTAGAGAGCTGTTGGCTATCACAGAAGCATGCATGCCACTGCTGAGCCCTTAGGGCTACTGTGTCGTGCTGATGGTTATTGTGGTTGATAGGTGTCATAGTTGGGTAGGGCTATGGGTTGCTTCCTTCCTTTGGAAGCTTGTGTGGTGCCTCAGAGAGGAGGGTTACAGGTCAGTTCCAGCTCAGAGGACTTGGGCCCTGTATCTGAAGTGTATGATGGCTCCAGAAACACCTCTGTGGGAACCCAGGACAATGGTAAATGCATGTAAGGTCTTAGGAGTCTCTTGGCCAACCCTGAGCAACAACAACTCCAGAGGACTTTTCATGCCTGGAATTGGGGTTTCTGTTAGATGGTATTTGGCTCTTGGAGAGAGCACTGTTAGTCCTGATGGAAAATTTTTATTTAAACTATATATGTATATTTCTACACTGACTTATGTATATTACCGATTTTAGGTAGATGGTAGTATGATTCCTTATGACTTTCACAGACATTCTTCCTGTGATTTTACCTTCTTCCCTCCTTTGTCTGTATTTGCTTGCTGCCACCTCCCTGGTTTCAGCCCTTGTTCTATAATAATAAAAGTTTTTTATTTTTTTTTAAAAAAATGGACAAAAGAAATGGGTATTTCTTCAGGGATAAAACACAAATTATAAATAAACCCAAAAAGGTGCTTACTATTAATAACTATGGAAATGCAAACCAAAACACATAAAGAAACACCCCTTCATAGCCACTGAATAGCTTCAGTAAGACAGCTAGGTTCTAATGAGGAGGAGGTGGAGACTTTGAACCCCTCATGTCTGTTACTAGAAATGTGAAACAGTTGCTATGGAAACATCCTAGAAAGTAACACATAGTTACTGTGTCACTCACCATTCCACTTTCAGGTATAACCCCCAAAGAACTGTAGAATGAGATACAAGCTTCTATACAAATGTTCTTTAGTAGCATTATTGGGGAAAATCTCAGGCAGGACTGAGTATCCCTTGCATTACTTACATTTCTGCTTCTTCAGTAAAGGAGCATAAACAAAAGCAATTTATTTTGGCTTGAGGTTCTACTGTGGTGAAACACCACACCAAAATCAAGTTGCCCAGGAAAGGATTTATTTGGCCAGCACTTCTACATCATTTTCCATCAACTGAAGAAAGTCAAGACAGGAACCCAAGCAGGGAAGGGCCTAACAGATTATGTGAGACCTACTACTGTGGTAGGAAACAGAGGGTCCGACAACACATTTGTGGGTTAAAACTTCATGGGAAGAGGCTTCAGCAGAGCAGGTGTCTGCCTTTGAGGAGAAGCCCATGCAGTGGTTCTGTACAGCAGAGCTCAGCAGAGCACGCGGAATGTTCTGAAGAGGAGGAGGCAATGAAAAGGGGTTGCTGGTCTGGCTTTCCCCTGGGGTGAGCCTGGTGGTTTTCCAGGTCTCACATCTCTATCCTTGAGCTTCTGCTGAGTGAGTTTTATGGAGTTGACATGGAAGTGGTAAGACTGTGGACCCTGCCTTTCACATCTTTAGAGAGGAAAGCTGTACAGCCTGACACACTTGCCTCTATGTAAGAGACTAGAGTGATGACCGGTTTAGCAATTAAAGCTCTAGAGACAATTTGTTTTAGTTAGGGATTGAACTAACAGCCCCGAGAACATAAGTAAACACTCTGCCTCTGAACTATATTCTCAGTATCTTTTAAATATTTATTTTATTTTATTTTTTTTAACTTTTTATGACACAAATTCTTCCCAAGTTGCTCAGGCTGGCCTTGGGCTTGCCATCCTCCTGCCTCAGCCTCTGGACTTCCTGAGATTATAGGAGTGCACTGCCCCAGATGCCCAACAAAATGTTAATACTCCTTTAACATCCTCAGTCATTGAACAGAGGATGCAAATCAAGAAAGACACAGAAAAAAAAAAAAAAGTGGGAAACCTCAGGCTTGAACAAAAGGAAAGTTCCAGAATACCAGCTTTCATCATAGAGAATACCCACACGGGGTGGGGGTGTATGGGAAAGCCTCTGATCAGTTTTCAAGTAGCAGTGATTGCCGGCATGCTTGCTGATTGGTCTCGAAAGAGGAAACTTTGGATTTGACGTATGAGGAAAGAACACTTGCCTGACACAGACTCCACTAACAAATGGCTGCAGCTTCTCTCATAACAGAGGCTCTCTTCATCTTGAAATCACCTATAACCTTCCTCATTCTCCTCTTTAAAACTCCTTGCTCTTTGGTATCTCCCAGAGTCCATCAACAGTCGTCCATGGTTTGAAAGGCATGGCCTACCGCAGGATTTTGCTGTCACTCTCTCCCAACTGAGCTCATTATCATTGGAGAATGTTTGTTATTTTATGTTGACAGCATTGCACTAAGGCCCTAATGCTGAGGGAAGAAGGCAACTGACATAATGTATGAGGTAGATTCAATAACAACACAAGATTCAACCAAAATAGAAAACATATTAACTAGCTCCCCCCCCCAAAAAAATAGTTTTCACAATGTATTACAATGGAATATTTATAATGATCATATTGTGAACACACGAATATGGATCTGGTTGAAATTGCTCTTTACTTCTGGAAGGACTGGGGTGGGCAGTGCAGTGTGTGTGGTAAGGTAGTATTGGTACCTCAACACTGACAACACAAGAGGCAGTGAGATGCATGTATTATTAAGGATGTGGCGGTACATTTCCAGTTTCAGCTGAAAAGCAGTTACCTCTGGGGACCTGATGTGGGAGGGGAAGAGGACAGGTGCTTTTCCGAGCCTGGCAAAATGGTCTTTCTACGAAAGGAGCATGTGATGAATGAATGTGAGTTACCATGAACAGGCAATCATGGGTACTGAAATGAAACAGACTTAGATTCAAAGCCGAGAAGACATATTTGTTAATACTTACACATGACACAGCTGACACCAGCTGTGTGCCCATCATAACTAATCTCTGGCACCTGCTGGGTCTGCAAAAGGATGAGATGGACCCCTTTTCTCATAATGTCAATAAAGATGAACTCAAAATGGATTAAAAGCTAAACTGAAACACCCAGAGTCTATACTCTAAGAAGAAAATATGCAAGAAAAAAATTGACATTGTCTGGGCAAAGAATTTTTTAGATGTGTTCCTAAAAATGCAGATAATAAAGGCAAAAAGAGAAAATGGTATTATATAAAGATTTTTAAAAGCTTCTACACCAAGGAAAACAATTCACAGGGTGACCAGCCAAACTAAGGTTGGGGCTAAGAGAAAATATTTGCAAAGCATACATCTGATAAAGCATTGATGTCTAGAGTGAATAGGGACCTCAGTTATCTTGGTATCGACAAAACAAAACAAAAAGTCCAATTCAGATATGCGCATGTGCCTGAAAAGGGATATCTCAAGCAACAGATATGCTAATGGTTAACAGGTGTTGGGAGAACGAGAAGCATCACTAGTAATCAGGAGAATACACATTGAAATCACATGAGGGAGCACTTTACACCTGTTAGAAAGTCATTATCAACGACAGGACAAAACTGGCTGGTGAGAATACAGAGAAAAGGGCCTGTGGTAGAAATGCAAATTAGTCTACCATTATGGAAAAAAAGAAGGTCCTCAAAAACCTAAAGGTAGAATCATATATATATATATATATATATATATATATATATATATATATATGTTCATATAGTAATCACATTTTTGTTTATATACACACATGGATCAAAATTCATATGTGGAAGAGAAGTTTATTCTCTGATGTTTACCTCAACACTATTCTCAATTGCCAAATTACAGAATCAAGATGCCCAACAAGGGATAAAAGGTAAAGAAAATACAGTCTACACTCAGAGGAATACACTCAGTTCTGAAAAAGAAACTTTATTTTCAGCAGCATGAGAAGTGGAGAGTATTGTGCCCTAAGCACACACAAGAAGATAAATTCCACTTGGTCTCACATGTGGAATGTAAGTTATATTCAGGAAAAAGAGCGTAGGATAGGTGATGCCTAGGTCAATTCGCTTAATTTCATCACCTCACTGGATAGAAAAAGGTACAACACAAACTGGAGCCCCATAAATATATATGACTGGTCAACACATAATTCAAACAAGGAAATAGGCACAGGAGTTAGAATGTGTTCAAGCCACTAGTTTTTAAATGACAGATGGACTGGGGAATAGTGCCTGGACCTGTGGACCACTAGGAGCTGTGGAATCTAGAGCTTGAGCTGAGAGGCCAGAAGTGCTGACTGGAGAGCAGACATCTGACCAGCTAGATTGAATCACACAGGGATCCTGCTGGGACTCACATTCCGACTCAGCAGGTCTGGGGTGGTGCCTGAGATTCTGATCTGTTGAAGTGAATCAGGAGTACTTCAGGCTTGCTTGCCCCTGCAAGGACTCTGGGGTAGGGGCGAGGGAAGGGAGGAGTGAAAAGAAAGGGGTTGAGGTGGAGGAGTCTGAGGTTGAGAGAAAGCTACCTTCAATCATTTGCTTCCAGCCTGGCTCTGCAGCAGGATGCCAGGGCTTCAAAACAGACAGATGCCTCTATCCTGCCCTGAGGAAAGGCTCTGGATACAACAGGGATACTGAGAAATTTGTATATGCGATCCTTAAGACAACCAGCACCCAGTATCACCAAGCTTGTGGGAATTCGTGCTCTTGGGCTGGCACAAGTACTCCGTGCCAGAAACAGAGCAAGAGATCCAAAGTACTAGTCCTGGTCTTTCACATAAAAGTGGGTATCCTTAAAACTCTGTTAAAGAGATGCATTGTGTTTTAGACGTTTTTAAATGAAAATTAACACAACACTCAACAATGAATAACATATAAAAACTTAAAGGGTGGGATTCGTAATAAGAGAAATTAGTGATTCTGATCTTATAAGCTGTATACCAGCTTTCTGGCCTCCCAAGTCCTCAGATAAACCACCCACTGATCCCGATACCAGTTATGTGCAGGTCTACCCTGGTCTTGACATTTCAGAAATGGATCGTAGGCATTCTTTAATAAAGCAACTGGGTCTACAAAAAACAGCAGGCATTTACTGAGTCCCAAGTGTTTACAAATACTAGCTCACTCTTCACATTGGCCTTATGGGTCGTTGTTACTTCCTTGTATAGGTGGGGAAACTGAGTCAATTGGCCACAATAATTTGCTCACATCTACACAAGTAAGACATTGAGCAAGAAAATCAAACCCAGTCTGCTGGCCCAAGTCAATGTGTACAACCTACTTAGTCAAAAATGTGTCCCTTATCACACGGAGCACAAAAGGACCCCAAACAGGAACATTAAGAACACCGAAGAACAGTGCCTGGAACAGAACCAACACATCTGATTCACGGGGACCCTCTGTATTTATTGATTTTCGGTAGTAAGAGAGTAAGGTCACCAAACTGGAACTCAGCATCACCGGATGGTGTACCTGTCCCACTTCTTCTCGGGGTCGTAGGGCTCCCAGCGGCTGGCAGGGAAGATGTGCTTGTTCTTCTCATACCAGCTGCGTAGCACCACCTTGCCCGCGTGTGACTCGTCTTTCTCCATCGTGGCATCGCTCAGCAGCCGCACATCGTCGTGCACGTCGAAGCTGAAGAGTGGCCCGCTCTTGCCTCGCGCTTTGGCCACGATGAAATCGTAGAAGGTGTGGTAGTGAGGCAGGATGAGATCCTCCTTGACATACATGAGCTGCTCCACGCCCGCCGCACGCAGCTCCCGGAAGTCCCTGCGCAGCCCCTGCAGCGCCCTCTTCAGGAACTGCTGCACAGTGCTGCCTTTATGCATGCGCACCGTGCGCCGGTGGCCTGAGCCATCCCAGTAGCTGAATGTGATCTCCACCTCCTCACCCTTCACCTTCTCGCGCTTTGCCTCCCACTCCTGCCGCAGTTCCTCGCGCAGCCGGTTCTCCTCCTCCTCGCGCTCACGATCCGGCAGGAAGCTCGTGTCCACATCGGGGTTCTTGCCCAAGTTCTTCTTGGCCCCACCACTGTGAGCCTCAGCACCCTCAGCCCTGCGGCCATCCTCTTGGTCACCGTCTTCTTCCTCGTCCAACGTGAAAGACAGGTTGGAGATCTTGCGCTTGCGCTCGCGCCTTCGTTTCTTCTCCCGCAGGATCTCCAGCTGTAGCCGGCGCTGCTCCAGCTGTTCCCTCTTGGCCAGCTGCATCTCCCGCTCCTTCAGCAGGGCCTCCTGCTTGGCCTTCATGTCATTCAGGGTCACCAGGCCCACCGTACTGGACTTCAGCTCGGCCTCCACGGCGTCGTAGTGTGCCGAGAACTTCTTGTCCACTTTTGACTTCATGATGGTCTCCTCTGCAATGCGCTGCTTCATCACCTCCATCTGCTCCTTCTGCTTCTCGCGCTTCTTGATCAGGTGCATGGCCCGGCCAGCCTCCCGCATGGTGCCTTTGTACTGTGCCATGTCTGCAACTCAGAGCAGCACCTTTGGCCTGCCAGTCCCTGTTTCTGGTAGCCTTCCCGGTCTGAGGTCAGTTCACAGATTCTGCAGCTAGGAACAAACAAACAACAACTAAACAAAATGCTTGAGAATCAAACCAGCGCAGCAGCTTCGTTAATGGTCTACACCAGAGCCTACAATGGAACGTCCTCTCTGATGAGTCTGTTTCCAGGGTGACCCATTGTGATAACTGCCAACCACAGAAGGCCCTTCAGTACTTGAAATGCAACTACTGTCACCAAAGGAACAATTTTACTTCAAACTGAGATAGCCTTGTGTGAGTACTGAGTCAGTACAGGGTGGGTTTGGAGGGGCTTGTATGTAGAGGTTGGTCTACAGAGCAAACCACATGCTGCCCTGGTGTCTACTCAAGCACAGCCATGCAAGATCAGAGCAATGAGAGAGCCTGAGCCTTGGTTCCTGAGTACTAGCCACAGAAAAACTGGGATCAAGAGGAAAACTGTCTCCTGATGAGGGAGGTTGGCCTTGCAGGGTAGCACCTGACCTTGTTGGACCCTGTTCCTTCAGGGCAAAGCAAGGAAAGAAAAAGAGCCCTTGGAAACTTTCCTTACATGCACCTTAAGGGTGATGATGCTAGCTTAATTTCCCATTAATGTTATGATCTTGGCAGGTCCCAAGGAATTTGCATCCTAGCACAAGTCTTAGGAATGATTTCTGCATGGAGTTTTCATGGAACTCACTTTGTGTCAGTGCTACAGTACACAGAAGCAAAAGAACACTGAGCTCCAGCTGCAGAGATGGCTCAGTGGTTAAGAGCACCGACTGCTCTTCCAGAGGTCCTGAGTTCAATTCCCAGCAACCACATGGTGGCTCACAACCATCTGTAATGGGCTCTGATGCCCTCTTCTGGTGTGTCTGAAGACAGCATAAATAAATCTTTTTTTTTTTTTTTAATAAAAAAGAACACTGAGTTCTCCCTTGCTGTGAGAAACAAGACAACAGGGGACCTGCGAAGAGCAGAAATGGGCCAAGTACAAAATGCCTTCTCTGTGCTTCAGCCAAAGGAGAAGAGAGGTCTCCTAACTTAACTGGACTCAACTTGAGTTGCCCACTTTCTACTAGATCTCCTTACCCTTCTGGAGTTCCATCTTTACTCAGTGGACTTTCATTCCCATGAACAACTGACATCCTCTGTTCAACTCTTTCCAGACTGGTCCCCCACGTCCTCTCAAATATAGTGCTTCAGCAAACTCATAGGACATCATCCCCTTTAACCTTCTGGGAGTAGACTGGAAGGCCAGATTTCCTCTGAGGACACCGTTTCTCCACTTTTTATGAGGAAACAGGTAGGCCCTGTTTATCATTCAGCATCTCTCTACTCTGCATCCTCTTTCCAGCTTTTCCCATGGCATTTAAAACTGCTCCAAGTCAGAGGAAGGATGAGCTCACTCTCTGCTCCTGCTAAAATATGCCTGTGAAGCAACTGGCCCTTTGCCAGTCCCCTCCTTGTTTTCCACATTATCACTGGTGAGGATTATTGGTGACCTAACACCACAGTGGTCTTGTTTTGCCAAACGGAAAACAGATAGTTTCTGTTCTGGGCAAAGGACAACATAAGAATGAATGATTGCTTTCAAACTTTTATCTTCTCCAATCTTAGAGCAGTGGTGGCTGCTTTCCTGGGTCTTTGTCCTGGACCCAGGGAAAGCCACACTCCACACAGCCAATGCTAAGGCCCAGTAGAGCATTCTGAGGGTCAGAAGGGTTGGTGCACCGAGGAACGGCAGAGTTGGAGGCAGGAAATCCTGTTCCTGGGGCTACTGTTTCCAGGATGGTAGCTGTTGGGTTCACAATGAGATGGGAGCCTACTCTGAAATACCAGAGTATTGAAGTGGTTGAAGAACCATAGCCCAATCCACTCAGGAAATTAAATTCCAAGATATTAAGATGCTTTAGAAAACATCTGAATCTAGCTTTGACCTGGTGACCAAGAAGACCAACACTCCTGGGGAACCATAGCTGTAAAGAAAAGCAGAATTTACATCGCTAATGTGTTGACAGTGTTACTTACGGTGCCCTTGTTTATATCAATGGGGACAGATGTGCTATTTGGCTCCATGTGAACTTGTTCCTCATACTTTCAGTCATGTGACAGAAAATTCCCTCAGCCATCCTTAGCTTTCTACCTCTGAATGCCTGAACAAGGAACCACTGCCCTGGAGCACGCTAGAGCTTTGGCAGCACATACTCCTACCCCATGCTTCACGGAAAACGAGACTGGTTAATAATTTTCCCAGCTCTCAGGACTTTCTAGGGATCTGCCAGCTCCAAAGGAGTTTTGATATTATCTGTGCTTACCACTTGGTTCATTGCTGTGAGGTTTTACTGTCTAAACAGGCTATGAACATGGATGACACTACCCCAGAGACAGGATCATTTACAATATGTACATAGAACAAGAAATCTAGAAACTTCTAATTCCTAGGACAGTTTTCTTAGCTCCGCCATTCTAACCACTTTGATCTTTCTTCAGACTTGTATTTTCCATCAGAAACCCTACTATTTGCTACTTTTAGTAGTAAACTAAAAGCTATAAAGAAAAACTTGCTTCCCTTCTTTCCGCTCATTACTTTGATTCAGGACTATGTAAGTGAAAAGAATTGACTTGCTGTTTACAATTTATCTTTGGTTATAATTGGAGATGTGCTATTATCTAAGGCTTTTCCCCCACTAATTTTTACACATGTATACTACACAAGCCACTCTTTTTTTGGTGTTTAGTTATGGAAGTTTTTACAATGCCCACATGCCTGGAATTTTTGGCAAATTGTGGTCATCTTGGGTTTAGACATACCTGTGGTGACACACCTTTGGTCAACTGACAGGTCCTGTGAGCTGCTTTCTTGATTGTCACTTGTAAAGTGCTGCCTGAGGGCAGGGAGCTTGGACCAGCCTTGGAGGTGGCACTCCAGCTCTGTGTTGCGGTCCAAGCAGACACACTCAGCTGAAACTGATGAAATCAACTCCATTCCACACCCTGACCCCCACACCCTAGCTGCAGTACCACATTCTGCAGTGTTATCAGTTATTCAAGTGAAACTCCCAGCTCCAGACTTCCTGTCTTCCTGTCTCAGTGTTGTGGCTGAAAGTTCAGTCTTCAAGGGAAAAGAGGAAAGAAGGAAGGAAGGAAGGAAGGAAGGAAGGAACGAAGGAAGGAAGGAAGGAAGGAAGGAATCTACCACTAACCTACCACTCCAGTTCTGTTGCTAAAATTTCTAAAAACAGATTAGTACATTCTCAGTGTGCTGTGAATTTATAGTGCCAACAATAGAAAATTTATCCAGTAGATTGTTGCTGGTGGTCTCAGAGACTACAGAAAACAAATGGGCAATATCAGCCAGGATGCTTGCCCCTGTCCATGGTCCATGCTGAGACACAGTTATAACATTGACGTCAGTGGGGATGACACCAATCTCCCCAATGCTTCCCTAAGACAAGCAGAGGTGCCCATCGTGACACAGGAGTCCATTTTTTAGCACACTACTCATAATATGTATGAGTTTGGGAGTTTATTGAAATAAAGCTGTGCTTTATTGCATACTAGTGTAACAAGAATTGACTAGAATTTCTGCAAGCCAAAGTATTATCTATAATCACCCGTGGGTTGTACCTTAACTGATCACACGCCATGTCCTCCCTGGCAGAACTGTGATGTTAAGGGTCCTGAAATTCTAAATAGGTGACATGCAGAAGTGCTATGGGTTTAATACTAAATGCTCCCACAAACCTGTATATTGAAAGTTTGGTCTCCAGATAATGATAGAAACATTAGTAGATATGTTTCCTTCCTAGAGGAAGTGGGGTAACTGGGGTTAGTTCCTTAGTAGGTATGTTATAGCCACGCCCTTCTCTTTTGCTCTGCTTCCTGACCAGCCACGAAGGGAATAGCTTTTTTCTTCCACATGCTCCCATTGCCATGATGTCCTTTCCAAGCAAGTGAGACCAAGCAACCGTAGACTAATTGGAAACTGAACTGAAAGAAATTCTGTCACCCCTTGTTGCTCCTGTTGGGTCACAGTGGTGAGAAGCTAAGGAACAGCAGATGTTTCTTACATTTTGTAATCCAGAAATTATCCCTATGACCACCAACCACAGCCACCATGTTCCCAGGGTTTGCATCCAAGAATTAACTGCATTTTGAATGATGCCCGAAGACTTTGGCAAAGTATACATTTTGCCAGCATTCTGTAATTTCTTTGTACAATAGTTTCTCAAACCAAGGATCTATTTGGCAGGACTTCAGGGTGACTAGATAAGAACAGTGAGTTAATTTTTCATTCCGGAATGACGCATAAATTACTTCAAAGGAAGAAAGATTTATTGAGCCCACAGGTTCAGAGGTCTGTCCATTAAGGCAGGGAAGTTAAGGTGAGCCTGAACAGCTCCCATTAGGGTGGTGAAGAAGCAGAGAGGGAAGGCCTACACTGTGATCAGTCTCCCTGCCCTATTTTTTTAATTCCTTCTAGGTTCTCCAGCTTATGGGCCAGGGCAGTTCCCCCTCTGACACAAGTTAATCCTCTCTGGGAAATGTCTCATAGACACACGCAGAGGTATGCTTTATAATCTCCTAGGTGCTTCTCAATTCAATCTAGTTGACAATCATTGATTCATCACAGATGAATGGGGATTGTTCATCACAGACAGATGGGATTTTGCCAGGTCACCCAGCCCATTGCTACCACAGCATTTCTGTTTTTCCTGCTCTAGGACCTGAATGTTTTACAGGTCATACAAAAAAATTGTGCCATTTGATTGCATGATTCTGAGATACTGTTGACATCAGCAACTCGAGGTGTCATGGTAAAGATACTCTCTGACACATTTTCATTTTCAGTTCCCCATTTAAAACCGAAGCATCAAAGTTCACTCTTCACAAACCACCAAAGCTCTGAACTTTTGCACCTGGCAATTAGAGTTAAGTATGACAGTGAGGAAGTCAGGTTGCCTGAGGTCTTAAGGCCCTGGTGTCTGTGCTGGGTTCTCATACTGACACTAAAGCACACTTACTGTTTAAGGAAGTCACATGACTATTTTAAGCCCCAGGGTTGTCTTGTTTGTTGTCCACCGAACACTTGCAAGCTGAGACTTTCCAGCCCCTTTGATTTGGACAGGGTTAAGATTCAGCCAAGAGTATGTCTTCACAAATCAAATTTTAAGTTCACCACAAGACATGGATGGACAGCCCTCGGCCTTTTAATGTTACACTGCCATCCTGGAGAGGGGGCTTATTATCAAGAGACTACCAACTCCAGTTTGTGGGGAAGGAGATGCAGTTCCACCAAAGCATTAGCTTATAACATCAATCCCAATTAGACTTTATCCACTTACAAGATTGCTGACATGTTATCAATTCAGTCCAAAGGCAAATTCATGGGATTCAGAGGGCAGGAACGGACATGAAATCCCTGAGTTGACAATGGAGAAGGAGGAAGAGGTCACTGGACCTCACAGATAGAGCCTGCTAAAGCACTGGGGACCACTGCATAGACCTTCCAAGGAGCCAGTTCTGAACAAATTTGGCAGGAACTTGTGTAGGTAGACTGAGCCAAGAAACCATATATTTATGTACCAGGAAGTCCCTGAGAAGCTTCTCTGTGCCCAGTGATAGACACTTTCTTAAGCTCTCCAGGAATGTGGGAATTTTTCCTTTCCCACCTCTATGCTTCTTTCTCTTCCTCTTCCAAATTTAATAATACCCAGTACATATTTCCTAGCCTGGATTTCTCCCTGACTCATACTCATTTAATTCTCTATTATAAAATAAAACCATTTTGGCAGCTTTGTAAAATGATCTCTGAGAGATCTTCTTCCATGTTAACATACATTTTAATGCAAATGGGATTATTCTATACACTGATCACCTCCAGCAACAGATATTTGTTTTCATCATAAAGCTCAAGGGTCTACCTGAGGTTTGAAAATGGCCTCAACATACTTTATCATCATCTTACTGTTGACTTTTTAAACTATATACTAATCATTATTATACATCTCTGAGATAATCTTTGGGTTCTTGGTGTTTAATATACATTAGTCATAATTATAGGTAACAATTTTAATGTGATGGCCCTGACTTTAATCTTAAATCTAGCATCTTGTCATATGTTTCTTAAATTTTGTAATCATACATGTTACCTACTACCACCTGCCATTTTCATTTTTGATGCTGGTGATTGAACCCTGGCCTCATACATGCTAGATAAGCATTCTATCACTGAGTGGCAGCCTGGAACCTTACCTCTAATAAGCAGCTTTGTTCTTTTCTTACTGATTTACAAGAACTCTGTACATGGAGAGCACTAACCTTTAACCTGTCATATAAGCTTCAGCTGTTTTAGTTTGTTATTTATGTTTTTACTTATATTGGGGATTTTAACAATATAACAAATTTTAGGTTTTTATTTTTATGTATCTAACTAACAGTCTTTTCTTTGTCGACTTGTGATTTTTATATGTAAAGTAGGTGTGTGTTCTATCCTCAATCATTTGCTTTTTCACATACATATTTTAGATGAGTTCGGTTTCTGAACATGCTGTGAATGAAGGATCTAGTTTTTTTTTTTTTCTAAAAGAAGATAGTAAATCAAAACAAGCATTTAGAATACTATCTCAACCTGCTCCATGGGCCATCACTAATCTTGCTACCAATGAGTAGTAGAAAAAATAGCAAATAGGAATGATCTACATGCCTATAACTTATGCAGTCTATTTGCACGCTAGCAGTTGAGAACCTTTCTACAAACAGGCAGGAGAACCTGCCTCAAAATGGCTTTTAAAAAAATAGTGGACTTATCAGAAGCTATGTGAGGCCATGTGGACTATGCAGGAGCTTGATTTGGAAGTTCAGTTATCTCTCTCCTGTCTGTTTCGACTTAGGCTGGCACTTGTTAACCATAAGATGATTCTAGCCATTTCTAAAAGCTATATGCTGTCTTCTTTGATTCCTTAAGATTTTGACCCAAGATCTCCTGATTGGTTTCTCCTTGCTTTGCCCACTAATTGTGGCCAGGACGTGGTTTAAAATGGTAAATTGTCCCTTCAGGTAAGTCAATCAGGGTCTGCCCTCGAGCTTGGCAGGTGAAATCAAAAGCATAGCATACATGAAAAAAAGAATTTTGATCAACCATATTACAGGCAAAATGTAATTGGAGCTTTTTGTCTTCTCTGAAGATAAGATCACAAAAGTGTTACCTTATAAAGAGACAATAGCATCATACTGTCAAGAGATTGTAGTTCCGTCATCAGCTTTCCATTACTGTAACAACATGCTTGAGATGATTAGCTTATATGGAGAGAGAGGTTACTTTGGCTCATATTTCTGAGAGTTTTACCTCATGGTCAATTGATCTCACTGTTTGGGGGCTGTAGTGAGGCAGTACGTCATAGCAGGAGTACATAGCAGAGGAAGCTGCTGACTCAGGACAGCCAGAAAGCAGAGAGAAAGAGAAGGACACCAGTGTCTCACAGTCCCTGTTAGGTCCCATCGCTTAAACATTCTCCTGCAATCTAGAAGTGTCAATCTGGGACCAATGCATTCTGCTCCAAATCTACAAGATAGAAATGCTAGCTAGATACTATACAAACTATGGGAACCCCTCTGAAATAAATCTCAGCACCATGGGATGAAAAAACCATTTATCCTAAGGTCCCCTAATCTCTATGTCTGATAGTCACTCTGGATATCAACAGTTCTGCATATCAAGTTTACTACCTCTGCATTGGAGTAGTCAAAGATAGTTCAGACATCCTCAGATACCTAGCATGAAAATGCTTGGCTATAACCACCTATTGCTGCAGTGGCAGAAAAGAGGGGTTGAGAAATTTAGCAGGGACATGTGAAATATTCAGTATATATTCAGTACTGTAAGTTAACAGTATCAGACTTGAGTTAAGAAGGTGAGGCTCTCATGTAATGGTTAATCTTGTCAACCAACAGGATTTGGAATCATAGGAGACACAGCTCTGGGCATGTCTATGGGGGTATTTTCAGAAAGATTTAACTGAGAAAAGATAAACCATCCTGAACGTGGCATTACATGCCCATGGGCTTGAGTCCCAGACTGAGTAGAAAGGAGAAATAGGGAAAGGCAGATGAACACAGTCCTTATCTTGCTCAGCTTTCTGACTACAAAAGCAACATGACCCTGGGCTTCCACCAGCTTACCAGCATGATTAAATGTGAGTCAAAATGTGGTCAAAATAAACCCTTTCCCCATCCTTAGGTTGCTTTGGTCACAGCAGTGAAAAGCAACCAGTATAGTACACAGCCCCAATTTCTATTTTCCTAGTGCATATTTGATAGCCCTTTAAGGCATCTTCTTTATTTCTTCTAGTTTAGCTATTCTGGTAAGCATTCCTAAATTACAATGAAACTGTTGGTAATATGTCACTGATAGGGTCATTAGTCTCCTCTGCTTGCAGGATAATGGACGAATTCCTTTCCTTTAACATTCAGCTTCCTTCTCAATTGGTTTTACAAGAGTTTAAAGAGCTGTACTTCCCACATCTGCCCCAGCTGGATTCAAGCCAGTCCTCACCTTTGATGTATGTATGAGCCAAGACTCTTCCTTCTGGTGCTTTTGTGGATATTGTTTGTTCTAACTGACATGGAAAATATGCAAAACATTGACCAACTGCTAGGGCAGGCTCTAACCAATCAGGACAGAGATCGGGCCAATCAGGTGGTGGTCATATATAACTGCCGACTTGGACTGACCGATTGATGTAGCCCTGCTGTCAGCATCTGATCTCCTGACAACTGAAATCTAATCCTTCCATGAAGTTTTCCTGGACTTCCATTGCTCACTTGGGCCTTTGATTATTAGAGATTAATTTGTTGTGTGTAGGTTGTTACTAAAGTTTATGCAATGCTAAAATACTGGCACTCTCTTGACAGCATGATTTTATTGCTTTTTCATATTATAACATTTTTGTGATCTTATCTACAGAGGAAACAGAAAGCTCTTATTCCATCTTGCCTGTGGTATGGTTGATCAGAATAACTTTGATGTTTTAGAAAAGCTTTTTTAATTTCAAAATTTTATAAGGATATAAAATGATGGAACTTTATTTTTCAATAAATAAATAGAAAACGAGAAACTATGTCAGAGCTCACACCTTCATAGCGGATGGTTCTCTGTTGTCCTAGAACTATTAAATATGGGGAAATCCTACGTAAGCCCTCCACCAAAGGAGGGAACCTAGTCATTCCTTTCATGTATGAGCTATACAATTTCAAGGGACTTCAAATTTCTATGAAATGTTCTTGTTTGTTTGTTTGCTGATTGTTTTGAGACAGAGTCTTCTTATGTAGCCCAGGCTAGCCTCCAACTTCCAATCTTCCTGCCTCAGCCTACTGTTAGGAATGGAAATGCCACACCATGCCTCAATTCTTTAAAGTGCTCTTTAGATAGCTATTGGATATATTCCTGGAAGCCACCTAATACCACAATGACTAACAACATTTTTTTTTATTATTAATCATTCCATTTGTTTACATCTCAAATGATATCCCACTTCCTGGTTACCCCTCCACAAACCCCTCTATCCCACATGCACCCTTTTCCCCCTCCCTTTTGCCTCCATAAGGGTGCTCCCCCACCCACCCACCCACCCTCTCCTGCCCTATTGCTCCAGCATCTCCCTATGCTGGGGCATCAAACTTCCACAGGACCAAGGGCCTCCCCTCCCATTGCTGTCACATTTTAATCTGTATGGTGATTTAAAAACTTGACACTTCTACTGAGGGGGCTTGCCCTTGAATATCTTAGTCTCTGCCCCTTGAACCTGCTTAGTCTGGTGAGCTGGTTATACCCACAGAGAAGGCTTACTAATTGCCCTTTTCTTCTCTGAGCTATTTCTCTTTGCAGTCTGATGCGTGCTGTAAAATGTCCAGCTCCACTGACCAATAGCCAGACATGAGCATATTTGCCTCCATTTGACCAAGCTTCTGATGGTTGTTAGGATCCATCTGGTAAGGCATTATTTTGGGAGGAGCAGTTGTATTTTCCTTCTTCTGGGTGATGAGACTAAAACTAAGCTGTCTAAGGGTGGGACGTTTGTGGGCAATCCTAGTGTGGGTTCTTCTCCATGTGGTATGGAACAGTGTGCCTCTTTGCTATAGTAGCATTTGTCATATGTCTGCTAATGGTTGATAAGACGTGATTCTCAGGCTGAGCAGCTTGGCCTAGGGGAAAGTGAGGGAAATTCATGGGAGAATTCCTGGTAGGGCTATCTTCCTTTTCGTCTTATGGGGTGATACACCTCCTTAATGAATGTGGCCCATCAAGGGGGTATATATAGAGACTGCCCTAGAATGACTGATGGACCAGAGAATATACTGAGGTCCCTGAATGTGCTATGTGTGTGGGACAGGATTGTAAGGAAGTTTGGCCGAAATTTCACTGCTCCTGCTGGGGGTGACAAGACATACAATCGAGGCTCAGCTGTCTGCTCAGAAAGAACTTACACAGATTAGAAAGAATGATAATTTGAAAATAAAATGCAGATGATAACTTTCACCTTAGCCTCCAAATTGTCAGGCAAAGTGGAGAAAAGGGGGTGGGTGGATGGTATTTACCTGACTTAGAACAGGAAGTGAGAAAAGATGAGAATAGGCGTGCCATTTCTTATTGCTTGGGGAAGGCACAAGGGGAAGAGAGTACAAATTAGATCTGCACTAAATGGGTCCTCCTTTGATCCAAAAGCTTGGACCACATATGAAGAATCAGGCAGTGAGAGGGGAGGAAATGAGGGCGAAAAGATGGTGAGGAAACTGAGCATTGGTGAGGCAGTGTGTGATGCACAGGCCACGGAGCCAGGCAGGACTGTCTTCTCCAGACACTTGAGATGGTAATTAATTCAACAGGGACTTGAGGGTGGGGCTTCTGTGGTACTGTGTCCCTCTCTCTGCAAAAAGGGTTCCTTTATGTTTGTGGTAACCTCCAGCCCTTATAGTTAGAAAGGCATCTGAGATATGTGCATATCTATCTGTCTATCTGTCTATCTGTCTATCTGTCTATCTATCTATCTATCTATCTATCTATCTATCTATCTATCTATGTATCTATCTATCTACCTATCTATGTATCTGTCTATCTATCTATCTATCTATCTATCTATCTATCTATCTATCTATCTCCGTATCTATCTATCTATCTATCTCCGTATCTATCTATCTATCTATCTATCTATATCTTTTTGCTCAAAGTTGCTTATTTGTGTAATTTGATAAGAAGAAGAAGAAGAAGAAGAAGAAGAAGAAGAAGAAGAAGAAGAAGAAGAAGAAGAAGAAGCAGCAGCAGCAGCTCTCAGTAAGATTAGGACAGAAAAGTTCAAAAAGCTTTGAGTAAGCTGCCATCCTTCCATGATAGGCTAAACAGCTCTGTGCCCAGATACCCCAGTGCTCTCTTGTGTTGGAAACTGGTAAAAACTCAGGCAGCTACAGTCTGAGGGCTCTAAGAAGAGGCAACCCAAGCAGACAGTCCCAGGCCCTAGCTCCAGTGATGTAAAGGGTATTAGCACAGCAATGCTAGCGATGTGTAGAGTGTAACAGGTTAGACTCCACCCCCTGTTCCATTCAGCAACAGCAAAACCAGCTTCTCCAATTAAGGGTTGGATTGAAAGTATTCTGAGCAAGAGCCTCTTTTGAAAGGTGGTACAGAACTGAACTCTACACAAGTGTTATTTTATGCATATTAACAACAAGATGTGGTGTGTGCAGGCCCACATGTCCACTAGAGTCACATGATTTCAAGTCACTGAGTTTCCCCACTGATTGAACCAACAGCCAAACAAGACAAGGTACTAGAAGGAACACTATGCCCAGTCCTTTAAATGCCTACCGGTGCCACAAGTAAGAACACCAGACACAGACATAGCTGTTGAAATGTAAATGAACAGACATCACGTGGCAAGAGAAGGAAGAAACAGTAGCTAGAGGAAGAACTGAGAACAGTACAGACAGTGGTAAGTTGTGACTTTTGGCCTCTGACAACAGTAGTAAGCCATGAGTCTGGGCCTGTGGCAATCTGTGCCGGCAAATGAGCTGTACTCAGAGATCTAACTTAGTGGATGGCTCAAAAGGAAAAAGAAAACTAGCAGGTAATGGATTGACCACAATGGGGCCATGAGATGTGGAAAGAAATACATGGCAAAGCCAGGATGAGGGCCACCAGATCCAGCGTACTGACATCTACCTGTAGAGACTGGAAAGAATGAACAAAAGATACTGTGCAAGAACAGGAAAAGATACCCCCAGAAACTAAAAAGCTGTTTAAATAAAAACCCCATTATCATGGGTAGACTACCTCCCTACCAACAATGTTCTTAGCCAGGCATCCCTCAAGGCTCTCCCCAAACAATACATACAGGCTATTGCCACTGATGTTAGCTACCTACTAGGACTAGATACGAAGACCCCCACTGGTAAAGACACCTTGTATTTTGATTGCAGGACACAGAAATAAAGCTTGGGCAAAACTGGAAGTGTCCTTCTTACTGGCTAGCTTTTATAGTGACAGAACACACTCTACAGGCTGCTGGGGGAAAATTATTACCCACAGTCCTACTGGGCTGCAGACCGAGATTACTACACTATCTATATGCCAAAACCCAGCTGTCCAGTGGTTTAATAGTGACAGGACTGTCATGGGTGCAACCAGCTATTTTCTAATTTGACGTAAGGGCTAGGACACATCATGGAATTCACATCTGTTATTGAAAGTCCGTATAAAATACTGTGACTAGGGAGGCCGTAGGCTGTAGCAGGGAAGCTACTCCTATTGCTAAACACACACACACACACACACACACACACACACACACACACACCAATGTGCCTGTCAATTTTCCTTCTAAACCTTTGTGCTCATGTCTATCTTCAGCCCTAGACATGGAGAGGGGTTTTTGTTTGTTTGCTCTACACTCAGGGAACACTACTACAGAGACTTATACTCAGTCAAACTGCTGAAGAACAAGCCATGGGGAGCATGGCTTAACCACAATAAAAACCAGACTTCTAGATACTCACTCCAGGCTCAGGGACTAGCACAGACAAGGAAGAAAGAATGTAAGAGACAGAGGAAGGATGAAGTTTTATAAAATGCTCTTCTCCAAGCATAATAGCCATTTTCATCCTTATCAGAAAAATTGTGATTACCTGCAAGTAACCCTCAAGACTGGGTCTGATGACATTGCCTGACAGGAGAGGGTGGGAAGGGTCACTATACCCTTATCTGAGATTCCAGCCACCTCTCCCTCTTGAAATTCCTTCTGAGCTGCATGTAATTATGTCATCGATACTTGAGATTTCTGGAGGTGCTAAAGTATATTGAAGTGAAAGGTTACCTGAAGGGGAGACTTCCATCTATACAGCTGCGGAGAAGCCTTCATCCACATGGGGACTTTTATTGGTGGTGCAGTTGTTTGGGAGTCACTGATGCTTTATAAATAACCCATTACCTATGCTCCTGTAAATAGGCCTAACAAATTTATTAACTCACCAAATTAGACTTGTGTAGAGTTATTACTTTGGTGTGTTGCTGGTATGAGTAGACATTTGCTCACACCTTCCTGGGGAAAGTTAACACAGCATAAATGATGCAGTAAATTTATTTCTTAAGCATATAACATGTTAAATGTCACATATTTAATAAATATCTGTTATCTACATTTTTACATCTTTCCTTAAAAACTATGCCTTCATAATGTCTTGGCAGATAGATTTTGAATATAGCATCCCTACTGATGACTGACTCCTAATTTCTTTATACACTCTAAGCTCCTGTGCCTGACCATAGACATGCCCACATTTCATGATCCTCCTATGAATAATCACCTCTTGGTGCTTGAGGTTGCAGGAAAAGAAAAGTAGAGTTTGTCATCATAAGGAAGGCGGGGGAGAAGCCCAAACATGTCCAAGACAGGCTCCTAGTATCAGGCAGGAAATTCCAAGATCCAACATCTCTAGCATAGAATACAGGGCATGGGCTCTGGCTGGGAACAATCTCATAGACGCAAGAAGCTCACATGCTGTATCAGACACTATTCTGAGTGGAGTGTTCTGAGTGCTGACCCAGGGTCCACATGTGCTAACCACAAAAACATACTTTTCTCCACTCAAACTGAAAGTATATTCAACCTGACTCCTTCCAAGGATGTCCATATTCAGTTTACTAACACTCAAGATGAAGGGCAGTCACAGTGGGAAAAGACAGGAGCCCTAATCAATTATAGTTGGTTTCTTACTTTGGAAAATATTACAAAACACATAGCTCTGGATAATGGTCAAGCTAGGTTCAGGAGGCTCAGCTTCTTTAGCTTCCTGATAAGCCTTCGTTTCTACTTCTCTGTTTAGTCATTCCTGATAGACAAGATGCTCATCATGCTTATGTTCTACTGGAGCATGTCCCCCAGACTGCATAACCCTGCAAATGTGTATATATGGGCTGTGATATTCCTAACACATGTGTCTGACTAAATGACTATCACTCAAAAACTGGCTGTTTTGTGTTAAAATGAATAATTTCATATGAAAAATTTGGATTTCTTCTTTTTCCCAGCAATCAGAAAAATCTAGAGAACTAGTGATCTGTATTGACATAAGCAGCCAGAAAGGAACTGTGGTATGGGCTCTTAAGATTTTTTTGGATTCACTAGCTCCTGTTACCTGTCACACTACCTCTCCCACTGTGTAATTCCTGGGGAATCTGATCACATGCTGTGTGGGTTACAGCAGTAAGGTAAAGACACAGATATAAATGGAGTAAGACAGTGAGCCCAGACTCAAAGATGCTGCACGTCCATGATGCAGATGCCAAGGGCATCATCATGACAAAACATGACCCTGATGCAGATGCCAAGGGCTTCATCAAGATCAAATAAATGAATGGCTGTGAAAATGAAAAGAAAGAGATTAATTTTATTAAACAAAACAAAGGAGAGGCATTGGGCGTGTGTGTCTTATCCAGCTATTTTTCTATCATTTATTTTTATAATGCTAACTATATGGTATTCATATTAGACTCTTACTCTGATCAAATTTTTAAGGAGAAGCAGGTTCATTTAGAATTTCATTAATAAGTAGACAAATGAAAAAGAAAATGCAAAGCTTCACTCCTCCAGGTGAATAACTTCTGGTTTGTCAGAAAACCTGGGCTTCTTGTGATCAGAAGAACTGCAATGGCACCCGCCAGTCCCATGTTGGTCTTTACAAAATTAAGCACAACAGTCTGGGGGTTCCTGAAAACAAAACAAAACAAAACAAAAAATAGAACTCCTATGTACTCCAGAAGCTCCATTTCTGGATATATACCTCCAAAGAGTTAAAAACGGGGTCTGGGGCATCTGTACATCTATGTTCACAAAGCGTTACAATAGCTAAGAAGTAAGAGGAACCCATGCCCAGGTTTCTACTGCTGGGTGAGTGGATAAATAAACTGTAGTAAGTAACATGCAATAGCTCTTAAGGAAGGAGTCTCTGACATGTGCTGTGACATGATCAGTGTGGTGGTTTGAATAAGAATGGAATGAGCTCTATAGGCTCATATATTTAAATACTTATTTGCCAGGGAGTAACACTATTTGAAAGGATTAGGAGGTGTGACCTTGTTGGAGTAAATATGGTCTTGAAGGAAGTATGTCACTGGGGTGGGAGAGGTTTTTGAGGTTTCAAAAGCCTAAGGCAAGCAAACCTAGTGGCTCTCTCTTCCTGCTGCCTTCTGATCTGGAAACAGAACTTTAAGCTACTATGTCTGCCTGCATGTCATCATGCTTCCTGCCGAGAGAATAAAGCACTAAATTTATGAAACTGTAAGCAAGCCTTAAAAAAAAAAAAAAAAAAAAAAGAGTTGCCATGGTTACAGTGTCTCTTCATAGAAATGAAACAGTGACAAAGGTAGAAGTTGGAACCAGGAGTGGGGTATTCTTGTGACAGGCCTGTATAGCCTGTTTGTTGGCAGAATGTGGACTTTGGGACTTGGGATTAGGAGAGCAGTTGAATGCTTTAAGTGGAGCTTAATAAACCATACTAGGAGAAGCAATAAAGACAGTGTGGAGGGAGGTTTGAACAGTACCTCTCCCTCTCCCCCCCCAGCTCGAAAGGTTCAGAGAGGAAAACAGAGACTATTCTTGTAAAATTTTGGTAGAGTGTGGTTGCTTTCTGAAAAATATGCCTGAGGCTAAATTGAAGAGTTTTGGGTTAATGTCATGGGCAGAAGAGATTTCAAAACGTGGTTATTAATAGCCAGTTATATGCAGATCTATAATGAAAAGGAGAAAGCTGAGCAAGGAAAAAAAATACAAAACCTACAATTTAAGGAGAAAAAGAGCGCCAGAAAATGTATTGAAGTTAAGTCCTGTGCTCAAGGAGATAAACAATTTAAAGAAAAGCCAATGCTAGCTGTAATAAAGGGAGTGGTGACCTCAGGGCAAGGCCCCTCCCAGTTTTGCTTTCAACTTGTGAAAAGTATTCAGAGAAAAGCATAACCAGTGAAGGACACCAGTGAAAACAGAAAACTGGTGAAAATGTGTTTGAATGAGGGACCATGTTCCAGCCCCAGCAAGCAGAAGAATTTGGCAGCTTCAGCCATGTAGTTCTGGCCTTACAGTCAAGGATACAAGAAAGGGATTATGGACTCTTCCTCTTCAGCTGAGGAAAGACACTGAGAAGCCCAGACAGGTCATTGCATGAAGATATGAAAGTGAAGCCTGGATTTTATTGGAGACCCCAAGATGCTGGAGATGCCAGAGTTAGGAGATACCTGATGAGGAAAGCTGTGGACTGAGTGTGAAACCAGCCAAAGAGAGAGCAGCGCGTTGCAGTCAACAAGGCTGAAAGGACTTAGAGATCTGAAGAGAGCTTTGACATCAGACATGGAGATACGGAGTTTGGAGTTTGCCTTGCTGTTTTTTGGTCCTGTTAGGTTTAGGTCCAATATTTCCTCACCTCATGCTTCTTTCTCTTCCTTCTGATATGGCAATGTATATTTTGTGCCATTGTATGTTGGCTGTACATGATCTTCTTTTGTATTTTGATTTTACAGGGAGTTACAGTTAAGAGAGTACCATGAACCCCAGAAGAGATTTTGAACTTCGGACATTTAACCGATGTTGAAACAGATAGATTATGGGGACTTTAGAAGTTGGAGTAGATGCATTTTGTGTCCTAGTATGGGTATAAGCCTATGAGAGCCAGGTAGAGGAGTGTGGTGGTTTGTTTAAGAATGTCCCCCATAGGCTCATGTATTTGAATGCTCACTCAGGAGGGAGTGGCACTATTTGAAAGGACTAGGAGGTGTGGCATTATTGAAGTAAATGGAGGTGTGACGCTGAGGGTAGGCTTTGAGGTTTCAAAAGCGGAAGCCAGGCCCAGTGGTTCTGTCTTCCTGCTGCCTGTTGATCCTGATGTAGAACTCTCAGTTATTATGTCTGACTACACACCACCCACCATGCTCCCTGCCATGAGGACAATGCACTAAATTTCTGAAACTAAGCAAGCCCCAATTACATACTTTAAAAAAAAATTGCCATGGTGATGGTGTCTGTTCACAGTAATAGAACATTGACCAAGACAATGAACTATAAAGGTATGGCACCCCCAGGTGATGTGTTTGTAAAAAGATAAAGAGATATAAAATATGTTTCATGGGGGTGTGATGAGGTGTGGGGGAAGGGAGTGTCTCAGTGGGTCCATGCTGAATTATCACCCCCCCCGCCCCCCGAAGGACCAGCCATAATATAGAATAGAGTTTATTCAGGGCATGGGGAAGAGAGTTAAGAGGGTAGTAGAGGCAGAGAAAGGCAGAGAGAGGGAGAGTAGAGAAGTAGAGAGGCCAGCCAAGACCACGTGAAGGGGGGGGGGAATGGGAAGAGAGAGGAAGCAAGAGAGCAAGAAGCAAAAGAGAGAGGCAAGAGAGAGAGGAGGGGGCAAGTAGCCCCTTTTATAGTGGGTCAGGCCTACCTGGCTGTTGCCAGGTAACTGTGGGGTGGAGTTTAGACAGAATGCTAACACCAGGTAAAGTAAGCCCAGCACAGAATGATACATAACTGAATAAATAGCTCTTAAGCAAGGCATCTAGTATCATCATCAGATTTATAGGGATAGAAAGTCCAGCTGTGGTGTCTAGGATCTATGGCAGAGAAGGAATGAGCTGAGGACATTTATTAGAGACTGAGGTTCAGTTCAGGAAGATGAAAAGCCTGTGGTGATTGACAGATGTACAACTGTGTGATTGTGCTTAGCGTTACCACAGCATTTCTTTTGAAAATAGTGACTATGTCTTAGGTGTCAAGTGATGCAGGGATACAGGAAATGGGACATATGCACACATCAGTGAAAGGATGCAACTTACTCATATAGCATAGATGAGCTTGGGGGACATTAAGCTGAGTAAAATAAGCCAGGTATAGTACTATAGCCACTTTATACTGTCACTCATACGTATATACCCAATAAAGGTGATCACAGGAAAGCAGAGTCTGGGAGGGGTTGGAGGGAGCTGTGGAGAAAGGGTGGTTAATGTACATAATGCAGAAATTCAGCTCAGGAAAAACAATGTCCACTGTCCTGTAGCACACAAGGTGACCAAATGGACATGACTTAATGGGAAGTCTTAAAGTCACCAGTAAAGAGCATTTCAAATTTCCCCAGCACATGGAATCGGTATGCATATGAGGCAATGAATCATTGCACACTGATCATTACACACTGTCTACAGTTGAGTGGGTACAACCTTTGGCTTGAGGATAGTTATGTGGTCTGCACAAATTATATACTTATTTAAACAGGTTGTTTTATTTATTTATTTTTATTTTTTTGCAGTTGTTTGCTTTGTAACTTGATTGTGAAGTTTTCAAGCATCATCTTTATAAAACACAACTTTGTATCATAGTGTCAAAAGGTTGGACATGTCTGCATATATATTGAAGTACCACATCATGCCTCATAAATACATGTCTATGTAAAATAATTTTTCCATTCATGAAACTCTATCTCATGTAGGCCAGGCTGGCCTTGAACTCATTTTGTCAAAATTGACCTCAAACTCTTGTTCTTCTGTTTCCAGTTGCCAAGTTCTGTGACTACAGTTATACACCAAACGACCACACCTGGCTGGAAAAAAATGTTTTACAAATGGCGTAAAAATGAAAACAAAGGGGGCTGAAGTACAAAAGCAAATTGTCTTGTCTGGAAGGAGATTTTGCTTGACATGTGTCAGATGCTGTCAGAAGCTGCCACTGTGTGCATAGGGAACTCAAGCAACTCCAGTAGGGTTTACCAACAATGCACAGCCAAACAAGTTACAAGCAGAGGGATGGTAAGTGCCATGCATATTTGCCTCAACTACAAATAAACACAAAATACATACTTGTAACCTGCAGTTTCTCAGTTAAAAATGAACATAGCTAGACCTGTAGATGTAGCCTAGTTGGTAGAGCACTTGTCTAGCCTTGAGTTCAGTCTCCAGCACCATGTAAAACTGGTTGCAGAGGCGAACACTTTCGATTCCAGAACTCAGGAGGTAGAGGCTAGACAATTGACACCCAAAGTCATGCTCAGTCGTACAGTGCAGTTGAGTCCTTCCTGGACTCCAGGAAGATCCTGGAGATCCTGTCTCAAGAAACAAACACAGCTTGCTTCCCTGAGAGGATATGGCATAGCTTCCAGAGAAGCAGATGACAGGGGCAGATGAAACTTGAAGCTTACAGGGCTCATTGATCACTTGAAGAGGGACCCACAGTTCCTCATGATAATGACTTGAATAGACTTCTGGGCTGAGGAACACTTCCGTATTTAGATGTACAGGTGTTGAAAATATCAGAATTCAATGTCACAACATTTAATATATAACTATAAATAACTATTATCTACAGGAGAGAGAGAGAGAGAGAGAGAGAGAGAGAGAGAGAGAGAGAGAGAGGAGCCAGTTAGATATAGATAGGCCAGCCTGGCTGATATTCTTTTTAAAAACAAACAAACAAAAAACTAGTTAAAATTCCTAAGTCAAGGCAGGCCCAGTGATCCCAAGGAGACATTAGTTTGCAACTGTCACACAGCTGCAGATGTGGATCCAATCCCTAGAAATACCTAACGGTGGAATCTCATGACAACACATGTGCTTAGATTGCATGTTTTGAGTTTGTGGATTTTCACATCACACCAGCATGCCTCTAGTAGCCACGAATGCCAAATTCAAACTCAATCTTGTATCATTTCACTAAACCACTCATGGTATTTCTGAAGCATATGCATACCTTTTAGTAATTTATATGTATTCTTATGATATTATATTCTTTATTTGAATATGAAATGGTCCCTCCGCTGTGCTTTCATTACCTGGTGTCTGTTGTGGATAGCCCTGGGGCTGTTGGTATTCTGCTAATTCTGCCCTCCTGGGAGAGGCTTCAGACAAGGAGTGAGCTACACCTGTGACTTCTTGTGAACCAATCCCCTAATGAATAAAGGAGCCAATCACTGGGCAAGTAGGAGAGACTTCTGGGTTGGAGAGGAGAAGAGAGGAGAGAGAGGGTGCTTTTTTGGAACTGGCAGCATGTAGGAAGATGTAGCTACTAGAGTCTCTTGGTATCATGGCGGATCTGCAAGGATTTGCCACCAGAGGAATCAGATTTAAATAAGGCTTACAAGATTAGGTTTTAGCTATTTCGTCCAGAGATTGAGTTACTATTGTTTCTGCGCTAAGTTTGTCTTGCATTTTCTTTTACGTGGTGGCTCATCTGGGTTCCAGAGAGAAAGGTACAGCAGCAAAGTGTGTGTTTGCCTGATATGCACCACAGAGGCCATGGGGGTATTGAAGCATAGGGCTGGCCTGTTAGTGTCCTGACAGTGGGAACCTAGCTGGGTGGAGAGATCGTGGAGTTCTGAGTCAGAGATTCATGAGATGAAAGCAGGTCGGTCATTGCCCACCAGTGCATGGCTGGCCAGCACGCCGGGGATGAGAGAACCAGGGCGTAGTGTGGGAACATGTGATAGATTTTACCTTCTTTTTAATGTTTCCCACAACAGGTGTCTGGCTGGTGGAGCTTTTGGGGAGGGAACAAAAACTCTCAGAAATCCAGCCTAGTTGGAGGAAGTATGTCACTGGGAAAGTACTTCTGAAGGCTATTCCTGATCCCTGATCCCTTCTTTCTTCTAAAAAAAATATTTTAAATTGTGTGTGTATGTGTGTGTGCCTGTGTATGAGTATGTACATGTAAGTGCTGCTGGAAGCCAGAGGGGGCGTCAGAGCCCTGGAGCTCTCAGTTGTGAGTCACTGAGATGAGGCTGAAAATTGAGCTAGGGTCTTCTGCAAGAGGAAAATATGGTTTTAACTGCTGAGCCATCTCTACAGCCCCCTCTTCATCTTTCCTTGCTACGAGACCTTGACATTTTATTTTTAAAATTATTTTAAATTCTGTATATGGGTGTTTCACCTGAATGCACGTGTGTGTGGTGCCCACAGAGGGTATAAAAGGCATCTGATCCCCTGGAGCTGGCATCACAGATGGTTGTGAGCCACTAGGTATGTACGGAAAATCCAGATCCAGGCTCTCTGTAAGAGCTGCTAGTGCTCTTGATCTGGGAACTATCTCTCCAGCCTTAAGTCGCTGAATATTTTAGTTTCATATCAACTGTGTCCAGGCTCTTTGTTAGCGGTCCAATTAATGATTTTGCCTGAGGACAGGGACTTCAAACTGCAGGGAGATAGACACAAGAAAACCCAACCCTGATCATGGTGTGTTGTCTACTTCATAAGAGTCTTAAAACACTCATCTGGGTTTATATTCAAGAAAACCTTTCCCTAAAGCACATAGTCTATGTATGCCAAGAGTCAGCAGTCACAAAACCTGCCTGGGGCACAGTGAGTGTCTAACATGTCACATGAGCTCACTAGGGTCTGACCTGGGAGCTGAGTGTGCGACTGAATCAAACCAGATGGCGTGCGTTCTTTCGGGACCATGCAACGTTGTCCAATCTGTAGGAAGAAAGCAGAGTGAGACTTATTTTGATTACTCTTGGCTCCTACCTCCTCCAACTCCAGACATTTTCAGCACAGGAAAATGAGCCCGGGAGTCCAGTGATACTGCTGATAGTATTCACGGCTCCTCAGGAGGAAAGAAACAGGAAGCAGAGGGCCGGCTGCTGTGCGGTGAGGTCATCCCTTTGGCATGCTGTGCTAGTCCTGGAGAAAGACAAGGAGAGACAGAAGCTGTTTGGCTTCTTGGCTGACTCTCAAATCTTAGTTCTGAGGGCCAGGAAAGGGTGAAGAGTCGGTATGTAGCCAGTGTTGCCAAGGACGCAAAAACAAACGAGAGAAGGAACAAAACCCTTCATTTAAAATGCCAGTGGAGAAAAGGCTCAAGACAAATACCAAGACACACAATGTGCTTTTATTAAAAAACAGAGTTTTGGAAAACAGCCTCCTAATGGCTATAAAGGTCCTCCTGACTGGAGGACACTTGAGAATTTGGCCTCATGGACACAAACACTCATGGACTGTTTGGATTTTGCCTAGGCTGCCCACTAGTCAAGAGCTCCTGTGCCTGGGCTGGCCACAGGCTCCTAGTCCTTGGCTCATCTCATAAGTACTAGGGTTACAGGTGAGTGCCACCTTACCCAGACTTTCAGACTGCTTCTTAGTGAGTGGGAGGGTATGTATGCTTAGCAAGGGAAGAGGACGTCAGGGAAGATGCTCTATTCCATGATACTGGGAAAGAGGACATCAGGGAAGATGCTCTATTCCATGACCCAGAGGCAGATAGTTTTGTTTGCTTCATTGAGTATTTGTTTGTTTTTATTTTTTAGCCAGTCTTGCTGTGCAACCCAAGTTGATCTAAACTTGGAATCTTCCTACCTCAGTTTACCAACTGCTGGGATCACAGGCATGCACCACCACAGCCAGCTCTGGTGGGGATAGTTTTAAATGACAAGACACGAGGAGGCTCATGCCTCACCCAAAGTCAGCCAACAAAGGTTGACATCAGAATGGAAGGCCAGAGTCAAGGGGACTACACACTAGGTGCATAACTGATGTCACCCAGCAGCAGCAGCATTAGCAAATAAATAGGCCCAAAGCAGGGACAGGACAGTTACAATAATGGTTACTGCCTGGCTCTAGCTGAATGGTTCATACCCAGCAGTAGCAGGTCACCAGCTTTTACTGGCTTTTATGAAGCCTAGTCTATTGGAACACAGCCCTTTGTACTATAGCAAAGCTGAGGAGCTGAGACCCCAGAGGCCATAGAGGTCAAAATGTCTTGCTGTGTTTTCAAAACAACAACAACAACAACAACAACAACCACATTGCCTGACCCCTGGTTGAAAGCAAGCAATATGCCAGAGGAAGTATCAGGGTGTTGCTACCTCCTCCCCATGCTCCTAGTACAAACATCTTTCTGTCTCCTCCCCTTGCTGTACCGGAGCCTGAAGGATGAAGGTCTATTTGAATGGAGCAGAGGTCACTGCCTCTGTTCTCAGCTTCCTGACAGGTCTCACAGCTGGGCTGTATTTAAAGGCCCTCCAGATCTGCACTTGCCTCAGGCTAACACTTCCCCTATCCGGCTGCTCTGTTACAGTGCAAGGCGAAGCTAGCTCACGACTGTATGCTTTCTTAACCACAGACCTGGAGCTCTATAAATGTGATTTTAATCACCACAGGTAATGTTTTCCGGATTGCTAAGCCACTGCTAAGCGCATCAGCTTCTTCTGTTCCTGATACAGATCACCCAGAACTGCAGCCTAGCTGGGCAGGACCACACATGAGGGTTTCTGAGCAGCTTGGCCCCACTTCAAACCAATTATACTTTTAACATTTACTCTACATTTATTAAGTGGGAAGAATTAGATTTTATTGTGAAAAAATGTGCACATAGCTTTCTTTCCAGCTTGCTTTGAAACAGCATAGCATTTAAACGTACTATGTTTGGAGTTGATTGTCTTACTCAACTTTTCCAAGGCTTTGAGACTGGGCTACCAATGGAAATTTACACACATGAAGAATTTAAGTAACCAGTGCTTATTCAAAGTAGATTTCAAAAATATTTTCTCTTGGCTTTCACCATCTCCAAAACATTTCCTGGAGTCTTCAGTGTCACTGGTGTTTTCTCTTTTGCAATTCTTCAGACATAACTTGGATCTAAATGGAATACTTGACAATGTACAATAAAAGAAGCCACCCAGGCCCAAGACACTCATCCGCAGTACATTCACGGGCCATGAAGCCCCCAAAGCAGGCGGGATCCCAGTTAGATGTGACAGATTCAATACTCCTCTTTCCATTGTCCCTCCCCTGGGAAAGATGGCCATGTTCAGGGAGCCTTTCCTACCCTAAGAGTACCAACAACTCTGGTGTGTATATGATGGGCTTATATTTTACCATTTATCCAAAGACAGACAGACAGACACACACAAACACACAGAGTACTGAATTAACAGACACCTGGATTATGAATAGTTCCAATAAGCTTAAGCATAGCTGGGAGCTCTTGCCTAAACAAGAGCTTGGGCATCATTATGTAGCTTAGCACCCTTACATACTTCTGACATGTAATTAGCATCTATACAGCCCTAGGGGATAGATGGCCTGGAAATCGTCATCATCATCATAAGTGGTGTCACCATGACAGGGAAAGCAGTACCAAAGGAGAGGGATGTCTGTCCACTCACTCACTGTTGCACTAGAGCTCCCAAGGAACTAGTAGCTAGTAATAAGCAGGTGCTCAATTAACACCTGTGAGTGAATGAACTCAGTGAAAGCTTACTAAAGGTTAGATTCCCTGTCACTGAATCCTGGTAACAACCAAGAGTGAAGTACTGTGTGTTCAAAGGGTGAGAAAACAAAGTTCTTATGGCAGCCAACTCACTCAAACACAGAGAGAAACTATGTTCAACCAGACCACTTTGACCCAAAGACTTGCCCTTTGGCCACAGAGCCATGGAGCTGTTGCCATTAGGGAAGCAACCCTGGCATTCTGACTGCTCAGGTGCAGAGAATACCCATCAAAGTATTCACAAAGTATTAATTACCATAGAGAGCAGGTCCAAGGCTGTTTATCAGCCAATGGCAAGTATAATTTCCATCTGCAAATGAAGACTTGTCAGCAGTCTTAACATGGCCATGACCATGAAAGGTGGCTTTGTGGGACCATATCTGGACATGTTTGGCCAGCAGAGGTGGGCATGGACTAGTACTACATAAATTTGTCCACAAGCAAGCTCTAGCCCTCTTGATCTGCATAGTAAGGTGCTGGTTTTGTTTGTTTTTGTTTTCTGGCTAATGTATCTGAGAGCAAAGAGGATGAGCTTCACACTGGTCAGGGATGCAACAGTGAGTCTGTCTGTATGTGTGCTCTATGCCACAGAGCACACACATATAGAAGAGGACACACACCAGCCCCAGGACAGCAGTCAGTGCTGCCACCTCAATGCAGTGCAGCTTTAAGCAGTATTAATGCTCTGATGCTGAGTCCTAGGGTGAGCTGGGTGGGACTGGTTAAAGAGGAAGTCTTAGGCCCTGTGACCAAGGCATGGCAAAGCAGGAACACCTGCTTCTTTGTGAATTCCTCTGACAGTTCTTACACTGCTGAACGCTGGGAACCAAGGTCAGGCAGATGGGATAGAGACAGGTTCATGTTTCACTTTTCAGGTCGTTGGGGTGTGTGTTCTTGAAGGGGATATAGCACTCCAGCCCTGTCTCTTGCTCATTTCTTGGCCATGATATAAATGGCTTTGTTTCTCTGCATGTTGCCTGCTTCTTCACCCAAACAATGGAAGACCAACCACAGACTGCCAGCTGAAGTACAGACCTTTCTCTTCGAATTGGTCATCTCAGGTATTTGTTTTAATGGTAGAAAACAGCTTAACCCAGTCTTTCACTTATATTGTCACTGTCACCCAGCAAACACTAAACACGGTGTCCTCTCCTGCCCTGGCCCACCACAAGACAAAACCCCAAAATGCCCAGACTACTGTCTGCAACTCCCCAGTGCTGAAATTGTTTGTTTTACTTCCATTACATATTTCATGAACAGTAGAACAAAGTCAAACCTTACAAGGATTACTTATGAAGTTGTCTTTTTAATATGAATAAATAAATAAATCCATGGCATCCCTAGATTTGTGGATATGATGTGATTCCACACACCATGATATAGAATAAAAGAGGTTTAAAAAAATATTTGTTTCAAATGAGGTTCTTTCGCCTCAAAACCCAAAGTGTTTTCTTAGAAGGATATTAAATTCTAAAAATATTTAGATTTTCACAGTTGGGGTCTTTAAAATGAAGCCAGTTGGTTCTGGCCTTACAGTAGGGACAGAAGAAAGTGATACTGATATTAAACCATTTTAGATGGTGCAAGAGTCTCTTGAGCATTCCCAGAAAGGACATCTGCCAACCTGGGGTTCTCGTCTGGCAAAAACATGAATCCAGTTACCAAAGCTCTCAACTTGCCCTGAGGTCATTCAGCCCAATGTTTTGCTTATGAATAATAGCTCCATTTACTGGTCCCCTAGCCAGAGCTGTGTGCCTCTGACAGAGGTAGCTGGAAAGTTCTATTTATACATGAGGCATGAGGTGAGGCAGACAGCAGTGCAGCACTGTTCAGAGACCCGGAAGAGTGGCCACACTTCTATGCCTAGACCCTTGCACTCCCAATCCTCCTCAAACCACATGCCTTGGTCACTGCAGCTTCTTCAGCCTGCCAGGTCATTCCAAACTTCACTCAGTGATGTCAGTTTAGAGCCTCAATTGGAACCAAGAGCAGTCTGCAGAATTCAGAGCAGAAATTACCAAGGGAACCTGTACTATCACCACATGGTGCACCCTGGGGTGGCACCAAACCACCAGCAATCTGTGATGTTCCACAGGCAGTTCTAATATGCAGCCCAGCTGAGGCTGACCTTGCTGGACCAGGCTTCTGGCAGTAACTCTTGTCCATCCCTATTCCAAGTGATGAGTTTGGATGCTCAGCATGGGCTTGCCTGAGCATCCATGAAGGGTAGGAGCTCAGCTGGCCTGGGACACTCAGTCAGAATCTGTCTCAAGATTTGCTTGTACACTACTGTTGCAGATTTTAGAGTCCTGACACCTGGCAAACATCAGAGTCAAACTTTCATGAGAAATCACAACCCCAAGGTTTTACATCCCTGTTTGTGTACACACTCTGAGTCTCTTTGGTGTAAAACTGGGAAACTGAAGAAACAATGGAGGTGATTACTCCCTCCAAGGCTGCCCCTGAATCTACAGCATCCCCAGAGTCAGGACATGAGCGAGTAATGAAATCACATATGGCAGTGTCACATGTTCATGAATGCTAGACTAGATCTCTGGGACAATACATCATTTTCTATTTTCTTTCTTCACTCTCTGTCTCTCTGTGTGTCTCTGTCTCTCTCTCTCTTTCTTAGCCATACTGGCCTTGAACTTGAAAAATCTCTTGCCTGTGTCTCTAAATTGCTGAAATTACAGGCCTTAGTATACCACCATTTTCATATGTCTCAATAGTACATTGCTATGTAACAAGGCATCCTGCAACATAAAGCTTAACATATTTTTTCGTTTGCCCCAGACTCCATGATTCAGCAAAGTGGACCAGAACAGTTGGACGTCTTCTGATGACCTTGACTGGGGTCATATCTGCAGCTGCAGCCATCTGGTGAGTCCACAAGGCCAAGATATCCCACAGTGGCCTCTGTTACACATTTGACAATTAGCCATGGTGCTGGCCAGTGGGATTTAGTTCTCTGTGAGGCTACAAGAGCTTGGGTTTTTATGCAATGGATGTGATACCAGGACTGTAAACTGTGAGAACTCTCACAGCCTTACTCAGAGACTATAAAGTCACTTCTAAGATGTTCTAGTCATTGAAGCAATGGGCTGCAGGTGCAGCTCATTAGTACATCACCTGTCTATCATGTGCAAGGTCATGGTGGTGATGGTAGATTCCTCCTTTCTTTTACAGTAATTGAGGAGCGGCTTAGGAAGGGTCGGTGGAAGGCCTGTCTTAGGCTATATAGTGGGCACCCATGACTCATGCCTGATTTTTATTAGGGCAGGGACCCTGTCTTAGGCTATATGGATGGTCCCCATCCCCGGCATCATCCTTTTATAGTCTCAATGTGCACCCGGGTAATGGATCCATAATAAATCCCATCATTGGGTTACCCTGCAGCCTTTAAGGGTGTGCATAGAGTCATGGCACTATAATACTCCCGTCATTGGCTTTTCCACAGCTTATGGCCCAAAAGCTACTCCTGTTGACTGAGGGTTGTCAGGAGCCGGAAAGCTGTTGAAGAGAGCCTCCACAACCTGTGATACCAGGGAGTTTCTGTCTCTGCTGCTAGGGCCGTAAACTGTAGGCCGTCAGAAGAAGCATGGGGGGGGGGGTCCTCGGTGGATTCTTGGGTACTGAGTCGATGGTAATGAACAGCAGCCGGCTTCTGGAGGGCAGAATCAATCTGTGACTTAACAAAGTTAGTTAGTTTATTAAAAGCCCAAGGGCCAAATGTCAAAAGTAGTAGGAGACCCACAAGGGGTCCCAGGAGGCTAGGGAGTAATGTAGAAAGCCAGGGAGAAGTGGAAAACCAGTTTTGATACCAAGCCTCAGCTTGTTCTCTCTTTCTCTTTCTATCTTCTAAGCTCTTTTTTACCTTTTCTATGCTGTCATCAACTAACCCTGTCTTGTCTGCATAAAAGCAGCATTCCTCTTTGAGGGCAGCACATAGACCACCCTCCTGTAAAAAGATGAGATCTAGCCCTCTTCTGTTTTGTAATACTACCTCTGATAGGGATGAGACAGATTCTTTAAGATATTTTAAGCCTTGTTGTAATTCACGGATATCATTATCAATAGCTATGGAAAGTTGATTATACTGTTGAGTAGAAGAAATCAGGGAGGCTATACCTGTTCCAGCTCCTGTGGCAGTTAGGCCCAAAAGGACAGCCAGTGTAATAGCTGTAATGGGCTCTCTTTTGGTACGGGTTGCACCCCACTCCCAAAATGTAAGTAGGTCTTCTGCATGGTGAAAGGTAATTTTTGGAATGAGAAGGACCAAAACACAGTAATCTCTGTGTGTCAATAAAGAAGCTGAAACTACATAAGGAGTGAGCCCAGTGGAACAAATGAAATAAGAGCTATCGGGTGCCTGAATGTACTGAAAGGTGGAGTTGACAGTAATTGTTTGATTACAAATTTCGCTCAGCTGACGAGGGGGGAGCATATTAGGGGCTAATAAGCAGAGGCCCAATCCAGAGATCTGGGAAAGGGTCAACCCATGACTCTCAGTACTGCCCCACCTTAACTGATTGGGGTCATTAGTAAAAAGAGGTTCACCAATAATAGCCACTCCCTCATAGAAGGGAGGCCGAGGAGAGCAGCAGACCCAACACTCCAAACAGTCTGTCTGATTGTTGTGTCTCAAGGTCTTAATAAGTTTAATTTTAAATGTGAGGCCTATGTCACATCCTGGTATATAGAGTATCAATCCCCATTCGTAGCCTCTGGAATTGTCCCAGGAGGCCTTTCTCCCAGCGTCAGTGAAGGTGATGGAAAGGGGTTGCACCACTGATCTTTACATTCCCCTTTGAGGAGGGGGTTTGTTCTCTTTACTGTAATATAATCAGCTCCGGCACCGTAATAATTATACAAAAAATTATAATGTAAATAGCCAAGGAATGAGCAAGGCAATAAGCAAAAGTCCGGGATCCTCCATGTTTCTCAGGGTGTGTCAGGATGACTAAAATATCTGAACCTATTTCCTTTTCCAAGTTACCTCAAACAGTTTCCCGGAGACCTGCCAATGGAGTCTGGTGGTGGACCTCAGGTCAGATGCTCCTTACCTTGTCTGGGGGGGGGGGGAGGGAATTCTTCATTTTCAGAGCATTCTTTTTTTCCAGATGGTCAGCATCTGTGAGGCAAGAATCTTGGAAAAAGAAAGGTCTTTCTTCTACTAGATTTTTTCTCTCCTTGTCCGTCTCTGTCTCCACTCTAAAACTCTCAACCTGCCTCTTTTTCTTTTTTCTACCAAATCACAGCCTCTGGCCTTATTTTTTTTTTTTACCTGCCTATAGACAGCTCTTTTTTGTCCAATTAAAAGGCTCTTTTCTCTCAGATATAAATTGAGCACAACCATTAATATTCTGTAATTTATAAAGTACAAGATATACCTAACACCCAGTCCATTTGCCATAGTTTTACACCTGTTATGTCTTGGTTTAGCTTGTAAACCATCTGGAAATCATCCTCTCAACTCTATACCATCTTTTTAAATATTAAACAGCTTGGGTTGGCTATGAGACTATAATCAGTCTTTAATCCCGTCAAAATTCTGAGCATAATCTGTGGAATTCTGACATTATTGAAAGCTATTTATGTACAGTGATCTATACTGTTGTCTTTTAACTATTTCCAGCTATTTTTAATTAAAATATCTTGAATATATCTTAACAATTAACTCAGAGCTATGAATTTGTCATCTGGTCTTTAGCTCGTATGCTTAATAATCTAAAATCAGTTTGCAAAGGCATTCTCTTTTCATGAATCAATTTTAATAATAACCAGTAAGTCTTTATTTTTGCCATGTAAAGGATGGCACAAGAATGTTTACCCCTTTTTTTTTTGTTTTCCGTCAGTAACTAGGAAAACTCTTAGCTTGACCTCTGGGAATACTGTCAGTGGCAGGCAGTAGGCCAGAGTGCTGCGCTGTGCTCAGCCCTGCCCCCTTTCTCTCTGGGCGACAGCCTCCTCAGCGGCTGCTCTCTGCTTTGTGTCTGTCCTCTGTGGGCGGGGCCCGCCATCCTTGTCTGTTGTCACCTTGCCTAGCACCGCCCCATCAGGCACGGTGTGCCCTGCCCTGCTGGTCCTCGCTCGCTTGGCCTCTGCCTCTAGCGCTCCGTCTCCTCTGCTAGCCGAGCTCCCGTTTTTCCTCTAAGGCCACCTGTCTTGGCCTCTATTGTGTTTTAACTTCAGTGGCTCCTGTCTATCCCCCTCAGCCGCAGGATTTGGCAAGCACTGTTGTCAGGGCTGTAATACTCGGGGTGGGGTGGTTCTGCACCACAGGTGATGCCACCTCCTCACCCCAAGCCACTTTTAACACTGGGCCTTCCCAGCAGTCCCAAAGCACAGTGCACCACCACAGTGGAAGTGGGCCTGCACAGACTGCAGGGAGAGGGGAGGGCAGCTCCAGGCGGGCGGGAAGGAGGCGGTCATTCAGCTGAGGAGCCCAATCCCACTCCCCTGCCCTAACTTCTCTAAAGTCTAAATAAACAGAAACCCATAGTAAGGACACAGAAAAAAACCCAAAACAACAGAAAGCAACAGTTTGTCCCCAGCCCGCCCCTGCCACAGGTGGCCGCATCCCTGCCACAGATGCAGAGCAGACTTTTCCAGCAGCTCTTGCTGTTCCACAACCAGAGCCAGGTGGCCCTGCCGAATTGGCAGAAGCCAGATCACAGAGTTTGCGAGCAAGACTTTTAAACAGACTTTCCCAATGACAACAGTCCTTATCTCCTACTACTTTGGTCAAAATTCTGGTCAAATTCCTCTCCCGCCTACGATCTCTCCGATTCTCCCTTTCTCTCTGTTTCCTGCCTCTCTCTCTCTCTCTCTCCTTTCTTTCTCAGTCTCCTCCCTCTTATGAAGCACTTTCTCAGCTTCCTTAACTAAATCCTGCAAGGACAGGTTCTGCAATCCTTCTAAACGCTGTAACTTTGTAAGAGAAAGGAAAAAAAAGGAGAGGGGACTGATCCTGGGAAAGAGGGTGGTTTATTTATTTCTTAATTGGTTTTGGGAGGGAGGACCTGTTTTTAAATCGGGAAGTCCTGGGGAAGGTCCACTGAACGGAGGAAGGTTGTTTTTTTTGGGGGGGGAGGGATGGATAAAGAGACTTTGGGGGGGGCCTCTGCCCCCAGAGGCTTGGACTCCGAGGAAGGGATGTCTGAATCTGAGGACCTGAACATATCTATAATTACAGAGGGAGACTTGGCAGGGACCTGGGTGTCGGATTTTATCCGGGAGGGAGGTTGAAGATTTTGTACTGGAAAGAGGGCAGAGGCAATACTCCGAAACTGATAGTAATGGTTGTTTGTCTGGATCGGAAGACGCAGCCTCAACTATATCCCTAATTAAACCCCAATATGTAAAGACTGTGTCGGGGACAGCATCAGGCCCCTCGAGACTCAATTTCTCATTAAGATCTCATCCCACCTTTTGCCATTTTCCCCGGTGAATTTCTGGCCCATTCACTATGAACCAGGGACAGGCTTTATCTATAAAAATGAAAAGCTTAATTAAATCTTTCTTTTTAACTTTAACTCCTCTCTCTCTGAGTGAACCCTTTAAGTCTTTAATGAAGACTGCTTCTTTAGTCAACTTTTGGCCCATTTTTATGAGACGGACAAAAATTACTTACTGAGGACGAAAACTCTTCGTGAACTGGGGGAGGGGTCCTCAAACTTCCTGGAGCCGGTGCGATGCCTCTTTTTAAGCTGGGGTCCATCTGGCAAGGATCCGTACCTAGCCCCATGTTGGGCGCTACATGTCCCGTCCAGCAGGACCCCGTTATTCATAGGGTGTGAGGAGGACCAAGCCTGAAAAGAAAATGGGCGAGAGAGAGGAGAGAGACCAAGCAGAATTTTGTCAAGGTCTCAGCTTTATTCCAGACACATGTAGCTTTTAAAGAAAAAACGAATGCAGAGGGGAGGGGGAAAGAAAGCTTATGGCCCCCCGGTTGCCATGGTTACTTGATTAGGCCAGACCATCTGGCAGCAAACTGTTTTATGGTCGGTCTATCTCCCGGAGGTGGGAAGGACAGCTTATCTCACAGAAACACAACTAGTTCTCAGATCTTCAGGGACGATGTGAAGGTCCTGGCTCCGATGTCTCCAGCTTATCCTGTACAAACACAGCTGGCTCCCAGAAGGTCTCAGATTCCCAAGGATGGTGTGGAGGCCCCGGCAGATTCCCAGGGAAGGTGTGGGGGGCCTGGCTCCTGACAGTAGATGTCATCTGTAGTTATGAGAGGCTACAAAACACCTAAGGTCTTCATCTGTAAGTTTTGCTGTTGTCTTCAGTGATCTCCCTTGTGCAAACATGCACCTATTCCAGCCCCCCTTTAGTTCTGTGCTCAGGTGTAGAACCTATCATTCTATGTTTTGGAGCAGGTGCAGACATAGTTCAAGTTCCTGGAGACATGCAGGCTTTCTTCATCTAGATACCCGTGAACTTAAAAGACAAGTTCCCTGTCCCACAAATGCATAATGGGGAAACAAACAGGGTACTTAGAGAGATGCAAGTGAGATTGATTGATGGCAGTTGCCAGCAAATAGTGGCTCTGACTTCCAGCTGGCATGGAGGTGCAGCATGACCCTTGGTGAGGCCATTTCTGCACACTTACCTCAGGAGCAAATTTCTAGCCAACCTTCTGAGAGATCTTCCTTGTCCACTAGAGAGGTCTGTTGAGGCTTAAAGTATTTCCCAGTCTGCTCTCTGCCCATGAACAGTCTAGACTGTGGATATCTCTTACAGTGTGGCCTGCCATGACTCCTTTTAGTCTAAGCTGCTGGTGCATGGGTAAGGGGTTATTTACAAGGGCGTGGGCAACTTATGGGCATACATCATGGAAGAAAAGTCTCCTTGCCTCCTTTCCAGCAATTGTTAACCCAAATGTTTATATATCCTTGGGGTCGGGGGAGGCCTAGTGAGCCATCTCCTCTCCCAGCTCACAAGGGAATGTGTGTGGCTCAGTAGTCTTGAGGGTCTCATATAGCTAATTGCAGCTGCTCTTGTTTCAGAGCAGTGACCATGTAATGTCTGAAGATCACAATTCCACAGTGCTCTGCCCTTTCCCTCTGGCTCTGAGATTCTGTCTTCTCTTCTTCATACTTCTCCTTTGGTGAGGATAGGAGGTGGATAATACAGGTGTGTGAGTATTTCCTCCCACGTAGGGTTGAGAGTTGGACTCCTAGGCTATAGCAATGATCATTCATTCCTAGTAGTTTAGTTGGCTATGAGTATCTGTAGTAACGCTACTACTCACTCCAACAATGAACTTTCCTGACTGCGGCTGACAGCAGCAGCAATCTGAGTGTAAACATGAATGTGTAGAAGGTAAATTGACAGGCCTCATAACCATTTAACGAAACATCAGCAATAGCTTCTCCACTGAGTCCTGTGATCTTTTGCAGATACAGGTTTTTGTCTTTCAGTATCAAACATGGGTTCCTTATGTGGGGAGATCCTTAAGTCCAATCAGAAAGCGGGAATTCTACCGTTTCATCTGTGGGCACACGCTTAGTATGCTGATAGTGTTAAAATGCTGTTTCCATAGCAGAATAGGATCTAAGAAGGGGCCAGAATTGGCAGATAATACTCCCTCACACTGTATAGCACTCTCAATAAACATGAATAATAGAACAGCAGGGAGGGCTTTCATCGCAGTACCAGACTGACGTCTCCATGTCCTCTCCATGTCCTACCATCAAAGCATGCTGTATCTTCATAAGTGGTAAATTACAACCGGGTCTAATGCATAACCAACAACATTGGCTGTGGCCTATGTTGTATAGAAGCTTCAGTGACCTCTTCAGCCAACAGCTCCTTCCAGCATTGTTGATCAGTTTTATGAGTTTGGGGAATGTCTTTTTTCACCCACAGAGGATACTGTCTTCAGATTCCTTAACCATACTTTTAATGTTCACAGACCTAGGCTATCAAAGGACTCTTTTTCAATCATTTTGTTAAATATTACCTACACCTTACCCAGCCATAAAACTTGTTAGATTTCAGAGCTGTGCCTGGCCCTGGCACCCTGTGTGGGCTCATTTTCCATCCATGCTTGTTTTAAGGATGCCTGTACATGTTTCAGATGCTTTTCTAAGTCCCCCCCAAACACTTTGAAACTAATGTGATAGATGATAATCTATTCAGTGCTACCTTTTTACAAAGACCATTACTGAAGCCCCACCCCCACCCCCAATCATTCCAAGCAAGTGCCAACCAGTCTTAGGGTTCATCGGTTCTTAAGTTCAGCCAAGGAGATATTAAGGGAGTCAGTGAGGTCTAACATAGCATGAAAAGGTCCTATTAGTTATGCCAGTTGTTTTTGCAATAGAGCACTGGTAGATATAGCAGCATGGATGGGAGGCACTAGCTTCTTTAAGTCTTGGTAATTGACAGTCATTCTCTATGAGCCATCCTGCTTGCTCTGTCTGGAATGCTGCTGAAGGGATGCTATGCATCTCTCCACCCAAGAGGGTGTAAGCTTCGATGGATGTTCTCTGGCCTGAGGACAATCAGGAGTTAGGGTTTGCTTGTCTCCTGGGCCTGAATAAGCACCCTGACAGGCTCTAAGCCAGTGCTACAGCTGCTCCCTGACTTCCCTCTGGCCACACCTGACTGCTGAAATAGCCCATGGCTTGATGAAAAACCTCCCCTTCCAGGGGAGAAATGTACACAACATACTCTCAAGAAGGGTATTTGCCTGCTCCTAGGACAGACACAATCTTTTTCTTGGTCACTACTCTGTCTCATATCTATCTACTGATACCATTCATCCCTGATGCTCCTAGAGGCTTCCAGAAACCAAGTCATAGCTACCTGATCCAGCATCCAGCAAGCTCTTACTCTGCACAGTAGTAAAATATCTATAAATTCACAATTCAACCTAGGACTTTTCATTTGCCCTACATGATCCTCATCAGCATGTAACTTGTCCTTCTGGAAAGTGGTGAGGCCACTCCCACTGTGAGGCCTCCTTTATCTACAGCAGCTGGCTCAGTAGGGGTCCTCTGCATCACTTTGGTAAATCACCCTCTCAGGCTTCACACTTCCCAGATGTTCACACACACAGCATTTGGATTTCTGTGACATTTCTTCTCTAGGATCTTTGGCTTGCTACATATGCTTTTGAGCGACCCAGACAATTTCTGCCTTCTGCTTTTTCTTTTTCTTGCCTCCTCTTGATTGGTATAGCAGTCTTGTGAACCTGACATACTGCCAACCAACATCTATATCACTCAGATCTTCCAGAGCCTCTCCTTCCTGGCAAAGTCATGACGCAACAGGAGGCTCAGCAGAGCCACAACATCCTTATACTTGTCTCTCGTGGTCTCTGTTGAGCTCACGTCTCTCTCTTAACTCTTGGTGAGCACAGCCCCATCCCACAGAACTGGACTTTGCACAGCCCAGTTCCCTCATTAGTTTTTCTACCTCTTTTTCTCCCTCTCAGTGTTTCTATTCCCAACAATTTGGATCCCAGGGGGTCTACATAGCACAGACTTAATCTGAATGATCTTTTCTTTCGGTTCCACTCCAGCCATAAAAGATAGCCATCTAACGGTACCTCCCCATCATCCTCTCATCCGTCCAGTGACACCCGCCACACTGGAGGCTACTATGGAGGATGCCATTCATGTCTCATCCTTTTCCTGTACTCCCTCAGAAATGCAGGCAAGTCCTTTCTGGGCAGATAGCTGAGTCTGTCTCATGCCATCACCCACAGCAGAAACAATGTAATGTCCTTACAATCCTCTTCCATATGTGTGACTTTCAGGGATTATGACATAATCCTCTGGTTTGTTAGCCATTTTTCAAGGCATCTCTCTTCTTCTAGGGGGAACCATGTTCATCTCCCTATAAGATAGTGGAAAACAGTTCCATCTGGATTTTTCTACAACCTTCCCACACGATTTTCTCTCTGGACTTAGTGTCAATTACTACTTGTCACTTAATAAGGGAGCATGCCATTCCATACCATAAGGAGAAAGATGGCCACATCTGGATTCCCTGAGGTGATGTTACACCCTCAGATGATTTAACTTTAGTTTGATTATTCTTTGCAGGGGCAAAGCAACAGTTTTTCTAAAACTCTTCCATTAGGCTGTTGTCTGTCTGTTCAGGTACCAAGTGTGGTATAACTTCCTGGGTGATATGAACAATTATACATGCACTCAAATACGACACCAACAACAGGTCAAAAAAGTTATCCCATCAATGTCTAACTTGGTGAACTGTTGAGTTTATTGGAATTACTTAGAAGTATGGGTGGGGACTATTTACAGGAGAATGGACAACTTATTGCCACCTACATGACTGTAGAATCTTCTCCCCTTCATCAGTTTCTTACATTCCTTCAGAGAGGGCTGCACCATGATGCCTCACGAACCCTCTTTCCCTTAATACAGCAGAATGCTAGTAGGTCAGTAATGTGAGGGTTTTAAGTGTGTAATCATGGCAGTGCTGATGTCAAGACAGCCATGTGATATCTGGCAGAGTTCTGTACCAAGTTTAGCCATGTTACAGCAGCTCTTCATCAGGGAGGAAGTAGCCAGCACAGAGAGGCGATGAAGAAGCCTTCATGCTGTGGGTGGTGGGACTGTAGCTGGACCATGCATGTTGGAAGGTACTCGTGGGAAGGCCCTGGTAGGAGAAGTATAGTAGAGGGTGGGAGAGGACCGGGTAATCAGACCAAGGAGTGGTAGTGGCATGGCGGTGGCAGTGGTTTGACACTGAGAATCATAGACAGATAAGAAATAGTGTGTGGTTATTGTTGTTGTTTTTCCCACACATGCTGGCAGTTAGTGCATTGTTACATATCAAATGAAATGGCTTAAAATAATAATATTCTATTTATTATCTCTTGCTGCTTTATGGGCTAGCTGGGCTCAGCAGGGTGGATCTTCTGAATGGGGTGGTATGACTACAGACACCTGGACGTGGGTATCTGCAGTAGTCCATTCATGTTGCCTTAGTGGTTCTGGTTGCTGATGGATAGTTCTGCTGGGGGATAGCCAGCCTTAGCTCTGCTCCATGTGTGTATTACACAGCTAGTGTACCCTGTTCCAACCAAGTTCACAAAAGCAGAAGCTGAATGTCAATAGAGATCCAATCTCAGGAGTTATGTGGTGCTAATTCTGCTTTGTTCTTTTCTGTTAATTTCTGTCAATTCTATTGATTGAAGTAAAGGAAAGGACTGGCCCAGATTCAAGAAAAGAAAACTCTTAATGAGGAAAATGGAAACTAATTTGTAGGTATCTCTAATTTACCATGATTACAGTTGCAATAGCCTGTTAAAATCATTTCTTAGTGACCTAGTGTGCTCCATATTCATTCTTGTATTATTTATCTGACTAAGCACCCACTAGATAACCAAACAGCCCTTAGATACTTGGCATTGTGTTTGCAAAGAGGAGCTTAAGTTCTAGGAGAGAAAGAAGCCTGTGGTCAAAGAATTAAGTTAACTTATGCAAGACTGCATCTGAGCTAATTATCCCAGGGAAATGGCATCTATCGAGAATTAAAACAAACATTGACATAAACTACTATGGAATGGAGGGTGGCAAATGTTCCGAGAACATTCTATTGAGAAAATGGCATTTGGGCTGCAGTATCTTCTGCATTTGATCAGGGAAGAGTTGAGCTCAGAGAGGTTTAGTGACTTACCCAAAGTCACAGGAACTTAATTTGAGCCCAGGTGTGTCTCTCTCTATCTCTCTCATCTCGTTAGGCAATGGAGCAATGCAGAGGACTGAGCTAAGTCACAGGAATCAGAGGGAACAGGAATGTTTCTTGAGTTGGCATGTGTTGTTTATTCTGGGAGGTATACAAAGTCAATGAAAAATGATTCTTTTGTTTTAAAGATTTATTTTCAAACTGGGTGTGGTGGACATGCCTGGAATCCCCAGCACTTGGGAAACTCCAGAAGGAGGATTGCAACTGTGAGGTCAGCCTAGGATACACAGCAAAACACTGTCTCAAAAAACAGACACATTTTTAATTAAATAGGTAATTTGGGGATCTACTGTAAAACTTTTTAAAAGTATTAGATGTCATCAAAACCCTTTGTAATTGTTGCTAATTCCGTTCCTACAGTAACTTCTGTGGGCCAGTTGTATGAGCTCCACTGTTTCTTTCAAGTCCCACACACTCTCAGATATTCTCCCTTTTATCGTGTGTTAGGGATACTCTCTAAGGATGTATAGTTAATGTCCTTGTCGGGCAAACATCACAGGACATACTTCTTTGAATCAGGCTCCCTATGATGTCAGCAGATCATAGGGTAGACCCGTAGGACCACCACTGTGTGTTATGGTTCATCTCTGTCCCAGCATTATTGTGAAGTACATGTCTGCACAGACAATTAAGTATGCATTTTTAGCTTATTCTGAGAGAGAGAGAGAGAGAGAGAGAGAGAGAGAGAGAGAGAGAGAACTAAGAGCAAGTTAATTCTCTTCTTTCTGCTTTCTACCTGGATTAAGTGTGGTCAGCTGGTATTTCAGCTAGAGTGGTTCTCACTACCTCAGTGTTGCCACCACGACGGATTGAATCCTCAAAGTGGCCCTCACTACCTCAGTGTTGCCACCACGACAGACTGAATCCTCAAAGTGTAAATCAAAACTACCCCGACCAACCTTCCTTCCATCCTGAAGTTGCTTTTGTTAGATATTTTTTCACAGCAATGATAAAAATAACCAATACATACATGCATACACAACCACACACACACACACATCTTGATATGTTTTTAGTCTCTAAATATCTATATCATTCTGTGAGAATTTTAAATTTGGTGCTTTTACTTTCATGACAATAAAAATAACATTCCAGGTTTAAAGAGACAACTTCTCTTCAGGACTAACAACCACCATTTGAAAGATGATACAGTAGAAGGCCCTGGGCTAAGAGCCATGGTCGGTAGCCACTGAGAACACTGCACATCCCTGTGTACCTTTTCTGTGAGATTTTACTCAGGCAGCATCTGCCTCAGTGAGGGAGATTACTCCTGGGGTCAGGAGGGACAGAGCTGCTGTGACTTGGGACTTCCTCTTCTTCATCCCTAAAATGAAGAAGGCAGGTCCTGGAGCTTGACAAAAACATAGTGTCAGACCCTGAGGGATCCTCTGACTCACAACCTTCACTGTGACAAGTCCAGGGGACTCAGTGGAGCAAGCTGCCCAGTTTAAAGACAACATGGAGATGATTTCTTTAACACTTCTGTAAGATTCCCTGCCATTCTGAAACCCCAGCTTGAGCTGCTGAGCCCAAATGCCCTGAAGCTCTCTGTAGGTCAGTGACAAAGGTTCGTCCCTAGCCAGACCAGTTTCTCTGCCCTCACAGCTGCTTCTGCTGAGTCATCAGAGGAAGTGAACCAGGGAAGGAAGCACTGCATCCTGTGAGCTTAGACAAGCCATGGGGCAAATGACATCAGCAAGTGGGAGGAGTCAGACATATAGCAGGTGTATGTGTTGTGTATGGGTGTGTGTTTTGTGTCTGTTTGTGTGTGTGTGTGTGTGTATTTGCTTGAATGAGTTTATGTACACCACAGATATGTAGGAGTTTAAAGAAGCCAGAAGAGGGCATCAGATCCCCTGGAACTGGAGAAATAGGTGGTTATCAACTGCTTGATGTGGGTGCTGGAAACAACCACAGGCCTCTACAAAAGCAATAAAGACTCCGAACCTCTTAGCTGTCTCTCTGGCCCCCAGCTTGGTGGATGCCATCATAAAACTGATTGCATTTATTCAACTGGACCAGGTAGATTTTTTTTTTTTTTTTACCTCATTCTTAAATAGCTGGTTTCTGGCAATCACTAAATGATGTGGGAGAATCTGGGTCTCACATATCACCCCTCCGGCAAAGTGGGCCTTGTAATAAATAACATTTCTTCTGGAAAGGGTAGGAGATAGAGAGTATCTAGAGAGCTCTGGGTTCAAATTCTGCACACTCGGTGTGAATTTAGTTAAGTCCTGGACTCCCTGAGCTGTTTCAGCATTTGTCAGATGCTTCAGCCATCCACAGGTCTCTATCCCCTTGCACTGTGGATACTCAGTGAAGCAGACCTTTTCCCGTTTATCTATCATGACTCTTAGTTTTCTTAATAATACACTCACATGGTAGGGATTGTTATCAGCTTCTTATGAGTCCTTCCATCTAAGTCTAAGAAAATACAAATGTGTGTTCTTACTTGTCACCTTCCACACTATATGTATTGTTCCTGTTGAGGCTTGGTCTGTTGCTAGGTATTGTAATGCTAAATTCTGTACCAGAAGGCCTAGGCCAGAGTGAATTCTCATGTTTACAAGCATTTGCTGTGCAAACCTTGTTCCTTAGTTTAATAGTATTGGTTAAATAAAATTGGCTACAACCAGTTACTGGAGGGATTAGAGGTAGGTGGGCTTTGAGTTATCTGTTGGGGGTGAAGAAGCAAAAAGAGAGAGGAGAGACCAGGAGAGGAAGGAGGAAGAAGGAGAAGTTGGCATGGGGTAGGTGAGTCATGAAAACACAGCCCTGAGGGCTGGCCAATTGGAGTTAAGAACACTTGTCTTAGTGGGAGTTTCTATTCCTGCACAAGCATCATGGCCAAGAAGCAAGTTGGGGAGGAAAGGGTCTGTTCAGCTTACACTTCCACATTGCTGTTCATCACAAAGGAAGTCAGGACTGGAACTCAAGCAGCTCAGGAAGCAGGATCTGATGCAGAGGTCATAGAGGGATGTTACTTACTGGCTTGCTTCTCCTGGCTTGCTCAGCTTGCTCTCTTATAGAGCCCAAGACTACCAGCCCAGGGATGGTACCACCCACAAGAGGCCCTGCCCCCTTGATCACTAATTGAGAAAAGGCCTTACAGCTGGATCTCATGGAGGCATTTCCTCAAGGGAAGCTCCTTTCTCTGTGATAACTCCAGCTTGTGTCAAGTTGACACAAAACCAGCCAGTACAACACCCCAGATGGAGCACAGCAAGTTATAACTCAGGGTTATTGACGAGGAAGTAGATTCTGATAGCATAGAGAGTAGATATCTGCCCAGCTGTAGTGCTGATTAGGCTTATTATAAATATAAAGGTTATGTGCTTTTTATCTGGGAACTGAATCATCTAAGGTTGGGTAGAAACTCAGATCTGAGATTAAATAATTACTACATCAATTCCTACCTTTTCTTCCTGGATTGATGGTGTCTATAATCATCCTATAGTATACACAGGAACATAGGTCTACAATCCCCCAGATACAAATCCACAGATGCTCAAGTCCCCTATGTGGAATGATGTAATATCTACGTCTAACCTATGCATATCCTTTCATGTGCATGAATTATGTCTAGATCATTTATAATTCCACAGAAATGCTATATTTCCACAGTATTGTTGAATACACATTTGATCATTTCAGAGTTCACTATATTGTCCATCTGTCATTAGTTAAATCCACAGATTTAGAAATTGTCCACACCAAGAATAGACTGTATTTCCCTCTGCAGTGACCACAGAGGCATGTTCAGCTAGATAGCTTGTTCCCTGTATAGTCCTCCACAGCTATATACTCTTGGGTGCCTCTGGAGGCTCTGGGAGCTCAGATCAGGAGAAATCATCTAATGCCCACTTTGGCTCCACAAGTGTCCCTAGAACCTGAGGACATGTCCAAAGCAAGTACCCTCATGAGGCACATGTGTGTACACATGTACTGAAATGCACTAACAGTTCAGCACCACACTGCCCAGTCCTGCCTGTCCTGTCCCAGGAGCTGTACTTCCGCCTGAGCTGGCCCTCAGCATAGCCAGCCTCAGAAGTGAGTCAGCTGTTTGTTCACAACATTTTTCCTCTAGAGCTATGTTTTGACTTTGTAGTCATAATACATAAATATTCATTCCCCAAACACTTCTAAAATGCGTTCATCTGTGGCCCTGTTCTGGGTCTCTGCTATTGGAAAACACTTCTAACTCAGCATCTTGGCTTGAAAGTTCCCAAAGACAGTTGGGAGTCCTCCTTGTCATAAACACCAGGTTCCAAGGGCACAAAGCAATGACACATTCTAATAATTTCATTGTATAAAGTGTTTGTGCTTTCTCATTTGCTTGTTTTATGGCAGGGTCTTGCTATGTGGCCCAGGATGGCCTGGTACTTACAATCCTCTTGCCTCAGTCTCCCAAGTACTGGGATTAAAGGTGGGATTACTCTTCTATACCAGGCTACAGCTCATGTTTTCTAACACAGGAAAATGACGTCACTATGATCTGACCTGCAGTAGCTGTGAATTTACTCATTCATGTACAGTGACCTCACCATGTCTGTCGTACTTACTTGGGACTCCAAGTCCCATTTGTGAAGGCATTTTCAATCAGTTTTCTTCCATCCACACCCTTTTGGCATCCTGCCATCAGCTTGGTTCTTGGAACATTCATTTCCTATTACTAATAACTCCCTAGGAAGTGCTGCTGGCTCCGACTTTATTGTTATATAAAAATTGAGTAATTCTTACTTCACCATTTGGCAGACTTCAGGGATCTTCTTTATAGTGGTTTATTCTACTAAGAAAGATGTGCTTTCCAAAAGCTCTGTCTAGGAAGAAAGAAATCCAAGAACTTTCTTATGTGATTGCATCTGATTAGAGAGGGAGAGACAGGGAGGATGTGAGGGAGGAAGTAATGGCTGGGCATGGCTGGGATTTGAACGACAGAAGAAAGTTTCTTCCTTACTAAAGTTTCATGGAGTTCCAGTCACCATCATTAAAGTACGAAGACAGATGCCTGGGGTTGATTTTGGTTCAAAGTTTAAGAAGTAGTTGTTAGCAATTAACAAAGATTTCTTTTCTTCCAGGAAAATGGTATAAATGGAAGTTAAATTTTCAGAAAAAACATAAAGTGTATCTAATCTGTCTATTTACTATATTCTTTTTCTCCTTAATCATTAGCTATGTCAAGTAGGGCTTTAATTGAAATCTGTCTCTGTTTTCTCAACCAATAATGATAGTGCTGAGCTAGGTATCTTATGGGGCTATTAGAATACTTTTATAGGATTTGTTTATGTTGCTATAAATACTTGAGATTAGACAATACATAAAGAAAAGAAGTCTGTTGTGTTCATGGTTTTGGAGGTTCAAGAGCATGGTATTGACATTTGCTTACCTGTGGTGACAGTCCCTGTGGCCATGATGTATAATGGGTCATTTGAAAGACAGAAAGATCATATGGTACACATTGAGCCCAGAGACCAAGGAAGGGCCAAATTCATAAAAACCTATTATCAAGAGAACTAACTGGGGTCCCATTAGAGCTGTGTTAATCCCCGCCATAAGCAGAGTCCTCAGTGACCTAATTACCTTGCTCTAAGCAACTCTTTAGGATCCCATCACATTCCAGAATCACCACATTGAGGACATATGAATCTTTGGGCAAAAATCCCATCCAAATCATCCCCTCTTCGTCTTTCACAACCTACACCAAGGAACATCTCCAATCCTAGATATTTAAAATTTATATAATCTTCACTATTACCTTGAAAAGATACAAAGGTATACAGTGTATAATTACACACACACACACACACACACACACACACACACACACACCTACTTTGTAATCTGTATACAACAACTCCAAACAAATATCATTCTATAATATACTGGAAGAAGTGGAGTTGGACTCATTTAAAGCATTTTTTGTAACAGTAAAGGGTGATGAGCCCTCTGAGGTCAGGATTTTCCTCAGACTCTTTAACACACTAGTTGATTCACCAAGTCAACATAAATGGGCACCTTTGTGTGCTGCTCTGAGTTGAGACCCTGTGGTGAAAGGGCAGATGCAGACAGTTTCATGGGGTACATTTCTATAATTATACAACATGGATCCTTTTAAAAAAAATCTTCTGGCAAAGTTTGTTTGCTGCCAATATTAATCATTAAATCAGTGATTAATAGTCACAATTTAAAATACATGTCTCATTTCCTATCATATGTAGTTTTCACTCATTCCTAAAAGCAAAACTACCTTACTGTTGCAGAATACTTGATCACACTGGAACCCCGGGATTGTGCTGTTTACTGGAAAAACTTATTTCTAATTGTGGTGTGGCTCAGGTTTAGCACATACCTTTAATCCCAAACAATGAAGGTAAAGTTAGTTTTTAGAAGGAAGCAGCCGCCTGGCAGTGGTGGCACACGCCTTTAATCCCAGCACTTGGGAGGCAGAGACAGGCAGATTTCTGAGTTCAAGGACAGCCTGGTCTAAAGAGTGAGTTCTAGGACAGCCAGGGCTACACAGAGAAACCTGTTTCAAACAAAACAAAACAAAACAAAAAACAAAAACAACAACAACAAAAAAAAAACCAGTAGAAGAAGGAAGCAGCCATGAGTGACCAATCAGAGAAAGATTTGAGAGAATAGGATGTACCCAACTCCCATGAGAACAGAGAGGAAAGAGAGGTGACTCAAGAGAGAGGAGTGACAGAGAAAAAGGAGGCAGTTTTGTGGGGACAATTGTACAGAGATAGGTTGTAGAGAGAGGACAAGCTAGACACATGAGAAGACAGAACAACCCAGAGAACGAGAAGGAGCCAGATTAAAACATTGCCAAAGGCAGTATGAGGACAAGCAGAGCAATTGAATCAGAAGCTGAAAGAACCCAGTTTGAATCAGTCAGTGTGGAGAGGAGTTTTGAGCCAGAACAGCTGAGTTGACCAGCCAGAGTTCAGAAAGAACTAGGAAGGGTAAAGGAGTAAGCAGCAGTAAGTCTTGGAGGCTGAAAATATTCTAGGCCTAGATTAGATTATATGGAGACTATTGTTTATGCTTTCAATCCCCTAAACAAGTTTGTTTGATCCACTACCCTAGATGTGTTTGATCACATGTAGGCAGGAGGTGGGTGGGCAGGAAATACATCAGGATGTATACTTGCCCCTGATTGGGTGTGGGGATGGAGGATGGGGTATACAGACAGGAAATTTGTCAAGATATATAATTGCCCCTGATTGGACCTGGTAAGAAATATGGTGCCCTTGAGGGTTTTTAAGCCTCTGCAAGATGTGACTTGTTGCCATTTTCTGGGAACCCAGGAATGGACCTGGCCAGAGTCTATTGTTTTGTCCAGTATTTAATTGAAGCTTGCGTGAAATTTGGCTCAAAATTGTGGTAGTGGTCTTATTCTCAACTAGTGGAATTAACCAGATAATCCAGGTGATGCCTACAAAGGGAAGATTCTATGCTCTGCTGCTGTGTGGAAGTGCATCCTGGAAACTCTGCAGTTCCTTCTCACCACACCAAGCATGCTGTAGTGGTTGCCTAGATAAACAACTAGTACATACAGAAAAAAAAATATCCTGTACAAATACACACAGACAAATATACTGAACTGTATGATGTGGTAAAACAGGCAGTTAGCAGGGGAGACACCATATCAAGTCTCCCATCTAAATACAGTTCTAGGAGACCAGACAATCCTCTAAACCCAAATATGCCCCTTTGCCATAAAAAAAAAATCTTTTTTTTTTATTTTCATATTTTATTTACATTTCAAATGTTTCCCCCTTTTCAGATCTCCCCTTTGGAACCTCCCCATTCCCTCTGCCCTCCCCCTGCCACTATGGGGATATTCTCCAACCCACCCTCCCTCCCACCCACCCACTCTCATCTTCCCTTCTTGTCATTTTCCTATACTGGGGGATCTAACACCCTCAGGCCCAAGGGCCTCTCCTCCCCCTAAAATCTTTTTACAAATACATTTTATGAACTTTATTACATTTAAAAAATATTTTTAAAAAACCACAGAAAAGAAGGTCTGAAAACAATGGGAAAGATGCATTGTATGAGGGAAATTTACATCTCTAAAGGGCATCTCCATTTATGTGGATTCCCCTTTCTACCAGAAAAATAAAAGGATAGACAGACCATGAAGAAGGACTGTATTCAAATCTGCATCTTAAAAAAATGCTGAAAGCCTTTTCCAGGCCACTACCCATGACTACCCCACATCCTGCTTTGTTTCAGCTGAAGACTGGAATAAGCCTGGACTCAAACCACCTCTGAAATGTACTCATTTTGTTGTGAATACTATATACAAATATAAAGTGTTCATGTTATTAAGGATGTGTTTTCCCCCCCTGGTTCATATGTCTTTTGTTATAGGGTCCATCCCCTATTAAAAAGTCAGGAGGGTCAAACAAACAAACTTGGTTTTGTCCTTTGTGGGGAAAATGTGTCTTACTTTTCTACCTGTGATCTTCAGCTGTAAGAATGTTTACCTCACCAGTCTGATGACCTGAGTCCTATCTATCCCTGGAACCTATGTAAGGTGGGAAGAGAGAAGTGACCTCACAAAACTATCCTCTGATCTCCACATATGTGCTGTGGCACATATATCTTCCCCTCCCCTGACACACATTTAAATACAGAACTCAGTGTCAGGAGTCTTGAGACAGTTTACATCCTTTTATAAGACACACCATTTAGGAATACCATGGGTCTGTGCATATTATGGGCATTAACATAGCAGAGGCTTCAGAAGAAAAGAAAAAAAAGGAAAAGAGCTCCCTCTAAAAGTAGATGATAGGTTGTGTAACTTTTGCTGCACCCACATGATGAAACACTTCTAATACCTTAATATTGAAGTTTTAGAAACCTATTACATGGAAGTTGTAGCCTCAATTCAATTATACTATTAATGAAAGAGTAGATCTCAAAGTTACGCATGATTCCAACCATCTTATGAGACGTCTTCTGTTCTCACTTCATTTTCATTTCAAATAATAAATATATTTTTAAAGTTTATTGTGACAGATTAAAAAATCCCAGATGATTTTAAGTGTGCAACCCTATACATTTTGACATATTACATGTGACTACAGAACCACTCCAAAATACAGACTTTCTTATCATCCTGATGTTAGATAGTGTGATGAGTGTACTGTCAGAAACACAGAGAGTATGTTCGTGTCCCTCTACTATATTAGAACTTAGTGAATAGTACCAAATTCACCCGCTACAGTTTCCCTGGCTGCAAATTGCCAATTAGTCTCAATCTACAGGTTATTTTATTGTGATTACTACTATTAGTTTTCAGATAACATACCACAGTAATTCTATCTATCTATCTATCTATCTATCTATCTATCTATCTATCTATCT
>JADRCH010000055.1:663613-716832 GCA_019843965.1 Rhynchomys soricoides | reverse complement strand
TCTATCTATCTATCTATCTATCTATCTATCTATCTATCTATCTATCTATCTATCTAACTACCTATCTATCTATCTGACAGAAAGCAGATAGAAATGTAAGGAGACTCAGTCAAGCAACCCAGCTGGAGAGCTACTGGAAACAACCAAGCAGAGATGGATAGGCAAGGCATAGAGCCAAGTCAAGACAGAAAAGTGGGTGAATGAACAGATAGTGATTTGATTGCCCACATTAGCCGGTAGGGACTGAGCTGAGCTGAAGCCCCTAAGACAACTAGAAGTTCTTTACCTGTCATTCCTTTTATATTCATACCAGGTAGTTAGAAGACAGGAGAGTAAGGACTATTGCCATGGCAGTGTTAGGTGTCCAGGTGAAGGCACTGTGCCCATTGTTCAGCCTGGTGTGTTAAGTCCTTCCACAGAAGAAAGGATAGTGGAGTCTCGTCAGTGCCCTCAGTCATCACCCAGTGATCCTGTTTAGGTCTCTTAACAAACCTTTAAGGATCTTTAAACCCCACCAAGATCCTGGATATGACTCTTATAAAGACAATGACATATATTGACATTGTCTCTCTTAGACATCTATAGTTAAGCCCTTAGAAATCTCTGTCTGTCTGTGTCTGTCTCTTCTTTATTTCGGCCTTTTTTTCATTCTTAATCCTCATGATTATACTTATATTAAAATACTTTTAATAGGGGACTGGAGACATGTGACTACTCTTCTAGACGATCCGAACTTGGTTCCCAACACCCATATGGTGGTTCATTTATAACCCATTCCTGGGGATGGGACGCCTCTTCTGGTCTCTGTGAGCACCTTGGTGAGCACATGGTATACAGAGAAACATGCAGGTAAAACACATACTGCAAAACCCAAAACAACCACAAAAATTCTCCAACAAAAATGTCCAAATCTGAAAAGTGTGGTGGTGCACACCTTTAATCCCAGCACTTTGGAGTCAGAGGCAGACAGATCTCTGTGAGTTCAAAGCAAGTTCCAGAGCACCCAAGGCTACACAGTGAAACCCTGTCTCAGCCAAACCAAACAACAAAAAACAATAGAAAATATCTCCAAATTCTTCGTACTGCCTCATCCTAAATTTTGTATATATCAAAGCTATTAGTTCTGATTTGATCTGAGATAAGGTCCCTAAATGATTAAGGAAACACCTTAGTCTGCCATAGACAACAGAACCAAGTTATGTTTTTTTTCCTGTTCTACTTGACGTAACCATATCACATTAACATGCACACACAGAGGTATCCATTAAATACAGTGTTATAACTATAGTAAATAAGAACATAATGCACATATTTGCATACATACACATGTATATATTAAGACTTAGGATCTGCATGTGAAAGAAAACATGAGATAGTGGGGATATAAGGAATTGTCTGCATCAGATCGCCCTACTGGCATGTCTGTGAGACATTGTCCTAATTGTTAATTGATATAGGAGGGACCAGCCCCCAGTTGATGGTGCGAGTCTTACGTGGATGGACCCAGGAGGAAGCAAGCCAGTAGGTAGCAGTCCTCCTTGGTCTTTGCTTCAGTTCCTACCTTGAGTTCCTGCCTGGCTCCCTTGAAGACTAACTCATAAGCCACATAAACCTTTTCCTCTCCTAAGTTGCTTTTGATCGGAATTTCATCACAGCAGCAGGAAAGCAAATGAGGACACTGTTTGTCTGAGCCATGGCTATCAAGAGAATCAGGAGTAAAATATTGCCAGAGCCTCATTATTGTTCTCTGTGCTTAGGACACAATGTGTTTAGGACATCCATGGTGCTTTGCCCCAAATGGCCAGTCTCAGGAAGGATAAAGGATGTTAGAAAATGTTCCACCTAACAAGATAATGATACACTCCCTATCTATTCAAATAGACCCCCATCCATGGGGGGAAAAAAAACCCTTAGCAAATTAAAACTACAGTGAGATATCATTTCAGCAGAGCCATCAAATGTTGGTGAGGATTCAGGGAAAGAGCAGTTCTTGCACACAGCTGGTGGGGATGTAAATCTGTCCAGCTAGTACATGAACCAGCGTGGAGGGTTCTCAAAAGACTTAAAAAAGAGTCATCATATGACCCAGCTTTCCCACTGCTGTATGTCCCTGCAGGGCTCTAAATCAGTACAGCAGAGACACTTATACTTCCCTGTTTATTGTGGGGCTAGTCACAAGAGCCAAATTACAAAAGCAGCCTAGATGCCCTGGATATGTGAAGAAAATGTGGTATATAAAATAATGGGTTGTTGTTGTTGTTATTATTATTATTATTATTATTATTATTCATTTGCAAAGAAGAATGAAATTATTTTGCTTACTAGAAAATAGAGGCAACCTGAGATTAACATGTTAAACAAAATGCACCAGCTAGTGTTGCGTGTTTTCTTTCTTTCTGTAGAGCCTAGATTTTACACAGGCACATAAAATGATTTTCTTATCCATGACAAGAAAGCAGAAGTGAGACTGTCTGGGGGAAGGAAGGGACTAGCAAGAGGAAGGGGCAGGGTGTAGAAAATGAATATGATATACTTGAAGGAACACTTCTTTATGAAACCCATCACTATGCATAGTAAATACAGGCACACAAAGTATGCACCGCTTTTTACACAAAATCTTGATGAAGACCAAAAAAGTCAATTCCTGCGGGAAATCTGAGATCTCTCTCTTAGAAGCTGACTGCATTTATCTTGAACAACATACAACACACACACACACACACACACACACACACGCATTAGCTTGCTCGTCTAGCTTCTGTAATTCCAGATCTGGAACATGTATTTTTTAACATCTTTTGCTACAGCCCCAGGCAAATTAAAACCCAACCAAAATACTGGACTTCAAGGGTAGATAGGTTAACCTCTTGTCACAACACTGGCAATCAGGAACAGGTAAGTGATCCTAATTACAGAGAGGCCAGGAAGAGAGAAGAGAGTAATGACAGAGAAGCCAGAGGAATGTGGCATCCCTTCCTTACTGTGGCCCCCACACTGCCCCCAGCTGGAGAGTAATTGGTGGCCATTCCTCAGCTCAGACCTCAGGATCACCTCACCTGCATTTAGGGCTCACCACAAGAGGAGAGGGAGTCTCCTCCTCCCTCGGAATGTTTGCTTTTCCTTCTTCTTCTCTTCGGTCCCCACACTCCCACAGCTAACCGTATAAGCACTGGGGTTTCCAGAATCATAGGCCTTGCCTCTGAGAGTCACTCTTGCTATCTGGGGGGTCTTTCCCACTTGTCTGCCCAGACTGTCCTGTCAGAGAAGCAACTCCTTATCCTCTGGAACCCTTTTTGATCACTTAGGATTTTTCAATCAACACCTACAACACAACTCAACCTAGCTTATGCAAAGAACAGGCAACTAATTGTTTTCAAAAAACCGTATTTATATAGATAGAGCAGGAATGCCAAGGAGGCCTGGATTCCATAATAGAAGTCACAATTCTCTGACAGTCATTGGTCTCTTTGTCTCAAACTCTGTTTCTGGGACGAGTCAGAGAGACTTGGGTCCAGATTCCAGCCTGTTGCTTCACATGTGTGTGCTTCTGGCCTAGCCTATAGCTTCACACACAGGTACTTCTTGCTCCGCCCGCAACTTTATTCGTGGGTACTTCTAACCTATCATTAACTCTCTAATATAAAGAGATGGAGCAAAGATTTCTTATCAAATCATCCAGCTTCTGCTTTACTAAATGTTTATCTATTAATAATTAATTATCTGATAGTGGCTTATTTTAGCTTAGTCTACCTATGAACAAGATGTTGAAAACATTTTTTATAGGTTTTTAACTTTCCAAGTTCAACGCTGCTCTGTCTCCTGAGATTGACTGGCCTCCTTTTGCTTCCTATGGCTACATTAAATAAAGCAACTGACAATATTCCAATAAATTGCTATGTCAAAAAAGAGGTGGTTTGAGTCACACTATCTTAGGTTCTCTTGAAAAAAATATTGCCTGCATATAGGGGTGTTTGGGAGGGAAAGTGCAGTGTATATGTTTTGGGCCCCAAGAATCTTAGGTGTTGTCTTAGTCAGGGTTTCTTTTCCTGCCCCAAACAACATGACCAGGAAGCAAGCTGGGGAGGAAAGGGTTTATTCAGCTTACATTTCCACATAGCTGTTCATCACCAAAGGAAGTCAGGACTAGAACTCACACAAGACAGGAACCTGGAAGGAGGAGCTGATGCAGAGGCCATGGAGGGGTGCTGCTTACTGGCTTGCTTCCCCTGGCTTGCTCATCTTGCTTTCTTATAGAACCCAGGACTACTAGCCCAGGGATGGCACCACCCACAATGGGCCCTCCCACCCTTGATCACTAATTGGGAAAATGCCTTACAGCTGGATCTCATGGAGGCATTTCCTCAAGGGAAGCTCCTTTCTCTGTGATAACTCCAGCTTGTGTCTAGTTGACACACAAAACCAGCTGGTACAGGTGTACTGTGAATTTAAGGCTCGCAATGGAGGAGGAAGATGGTCTGGAAGCAGAGTTCCCACATTCTGGGTGTTATCCTTCCTCCTACCATATTTTCAGGCTCCATCCCTGGCCTATAGATTCTGCATCCTAAATTTCACTCAACTGTCTTGTCTTTCTTCCTGTAAGAACCTCAGAGTGTGCCTAGACCACCTCTCTAGACCAGAGTTTGGCAAATTCTTCTTCAGGTCCAGAGTGTAACTTTAGTCAGATGTCAAGGTCATGGATAGACCACATATGCAATGGTGGCCCCATATGATTCTAATGACGTTGAAAACTCCTATGGCCAAGTAATGCTGTAGCCATTCTGACAGAGCACACCCCATTATTCATGTGCAATGGTGACACTGGTGTAAATGCTGGTGCGAGTGACACAGCATGTGTAGTTAATTATGCATAACTCTTGGTACTTGAGAATGACAATCAATGCCTCTGTTACTGCTTTTTATATTTACACTACTGTATTTTATCATTGTTTTAGAGAGTATTCTTTATAGTTATTAATAAGCATTTGATACAGAATACTCTGTTTAGGCTTTGTGGATGTGTAATCTATATCCTGCTTGCTTGAATCAACCCAAGTTCAAACATTAACATGAACAGTTGTGACCATAGTCCAGTCACCCAGGGTTCAGGTTGGACTGGGGCCTAAAACTGTGATTTGCCAGCCTTGGAAAGCATTCTCAACCATTTCATTCCCAATTCTTGGCTGATGTTTTAATCTTTTTTATACCCTCAGGACCATACAGAATGCCTGGCATCCAAGAGACAGTCTATAAAAATTTGTTGAAAGAATGAACCCAGCCCCCACATACACACCTATGATATCATACCACAATAAATCTGCCAGCTACTGCTTCCCATCTCATTAACTCGAGATAAGAGTCCACAGTCCTTTGAGAATTACTAAAAATTAGAAATACATGTTGCTTCTTAATGCCACAATCTCTACCTCACTTACTGTTGTATGCGGTTTGAGAAACAGAGATGCCAGTACCTGGTACTGCAGGCATTTCTAAAATGTTGATGGAGGTACATGCAGTAAGTACACTTACAGCTCAAATGAGAAGTGTTTTGTTTTGTGTTTAAATAAGAGCATCTCAGACTAGGAGAATGATGCAAAGGCCCAGGAGCTGGCAGGAAGAAAATAACACCATTAAACTTGGTGTTTTGGTCAGACATACTTTGCATAACTGTGAGGCTACTCATTCTTGGAAGGAAGTTCTTACCTTATTATTCTAAGTCACAGCCAACAGGCTTTGCTTTAAGGCTTTGCTTTCATAAAGAAGGGTTTCCATGAGCTACCCAGCTTAGCTCTGTCACACACAGCTTGATACAGACAGGATGTGTGTCCACAGGGACTACCGTGAAGCATGGGTATCAAAGGCTGGGTGGATGGAATCCCCAAGCCAGAATATGATCTAGGTAAATTATCCATGGCCACATTCACAAAATCTTCCAACACTTCCTGGCCCCCTGTTTTTTGTTTCTGTTTTTGTATTTTTTTTTCTTTCTATCATTTCGTGCATGGCTGGGGACAGAGCCTGGGGCTTGATGTATATTAGGCAAACACTCTAGCACTGAGCCAAAACCCAGCCCCACACTGCTTTTAACAGTGTCTTATGGAACCAAACACTAAATAGGCAAGCTGGGTTTTGGGTTAGATCCTTAATATGCCCATCTTTGAACCAGTAGATGAGGAGGCTGGCTTTGCCAACCTATAAAAGGCAAATATATCATCTCTTCACAGAGACTTCTCACAGGTAACTTGAAAGCAGAGAAGGGAAGTGTTTACACAAAGGAAAAGAACAAGTGATAAGAATCAGGACTTTAGCCCAGGGAGACTGATGTTCAAGGTTCCCTGGCATGCTGTTGACTAGGCCCCATGTAATGTCATTTTTTTTCTCAGCCTCTAACCCTGGGTTGAAAAGCTGAACCATTCTGCATCTACTCTCTTATCTAAGAAGCAGGGGTTTCTACTGTTTAAATGTTTCCCTAAAAGTCCTGGTGAAATTCAGTCATTATTCTGACACATTGGGAGACAGGACTAGGTTAGCTTCTTAAGAGGTGGTTTGGTTCTCAAGGCTTTCTCCATGTAACAGGTTAGTTCATTGTGCATCAGTGGATTGATGGGCTGTCTCTGTGGCAGCTCTGTGGCACCACTGAGCTCTCTGTGGCACACTTGCAGCATTCTGGCCTCTTCATCTGATGCCCTCTGCCAAACCATAAGTCAGCAGATGCTCACAGATGCTGGTACTATGTTCTTGGTTTCAAGCCTCCAGAACTACAGAAATAGCTATATATTGTATGTGTGCATGAATATAAATGCATTGGTTCCTCTGATACTGACCTTACAAGTACTTGTGAGTCATCAGGTGTAGGTGCTGGAAACCAAAGTAGGGTTGTCTACAAGAGCAGCAAATGCTCTTAATGGCTGAGCCATCTCTCTAGCCCCTAAACATCTATATTTTGTAAATAAATTTAACATATTTTATAAATGGCCTATAGCGTTCAGTTTATGGCAATAGAAATCAGGAAGAAAAAAGAAGCTAACATCACAAGGGAGACAAGCAGATTAAATTAGACAATGTCAGAGCATTTGCGTGTAACGCTGATTGCATTCTTTAAAGGAGGTCGATATTATTATAGATAAACTAAAAGAGAAGGCTGGAGAAGAAGAGTAGCAGGAAATTAAGATCTGAGGCAGTCACTTTAGAGACCACAGAGGCCTGAAGGGTCCCTATCAGGCATCTGATCTACCACTGAGGCTCAGACAGTATAAAGAACTAGAATAGGGAAGCTTAGTTCTGGGGCTGCCTTCAACATAGCTTCAGCCTGTGACTTTAGGCATCTCTTACAGCTTCACCAATAAGATGACAGAGGGACAGGCTGTCACTGAAACTACTCAGCCAGCCTCACATGGAGGCCTCAGGAACCACCCCAGCACAAGCTGATGTAAAGGAGGAAGACAACAATGTATGAGGCTTACTTAGAGTAGAGTTGGTGTCTATGGAAGCAGGAAAGAATCAGAGGATGGCTGCAGCACATGCTGAATTGGCTGGCTCTGCTCTGTGTTTTGAAAAGGAAACCTTTGGCTATGGTAACTGGGTCACTGGACTATCTGAGCAGCCACAAAGGAGAAACGAGCTAAGTGCTGGTTTCCTTCCAAGAAGAAGAAAGGACCATTTCATGTGTGACCTCGGAGGTTACAGTGTAATCGTTTTACTAGACAGAAATCCAATGGACACAAGGGGAAATGTTCTGATGTCTTTACACACCAAGGCTTATGGGCTCAGATACTCGGAAAAGACAGCAAATTTCAAGGTAACCATGGGCTTCTAACTGGCCTCATCCATGCTACCATTGGATGTGGGTTACTGCTTCAGTCAGAAAGCTGATGTGCCATGGTTCAGTGTGTCCCCTTCAAATCTCAGGCATTGCCAGTGTAGTAGTGTTAAGAGGTGGGGGTCATGAGACAGGCACCTTAAGAAGTGCACAGAGTGATTGGGATCAAGGCCCATATAGAAGAGGCATCATGACACATTCAGTTACAGAGCGTTCCTGTCTTTCTGCCCAGGGAGTATGCACACAGCCCTCTCTCTGGAGGATGTAGCCTTTACAGTTGATCTTGCCAGTGATCTTGGATTCTGCAGCCTCCAGACTGTGGGAAATAAATTGCTGTGCTTTATAAATGACCTCATACCAGATTTTTGTTACAGCAACACAGTCTAAGACAAATAGAAGACAGGTTTGCTAGTTTAATGGAGTGAGAATTGGTTCAAAGGACACTGAGGATCTCAGAAAAAGTCTGGCTTAGAAGTTGTAAAGTCAGGAGCCTCTCTCTGCCAATCATTCTCAAGAATGCCATCACTGCTGGGCCAGGACATTGCACCTCCAGCCATACTGCTGACTTGGAGTGTCTCCAGACTCCACATGCAGCTGCAAACAGAGCCACTGCCACTGCCATCTATAGAAGCCGAATGTCACTCCTGCCTCCTTTGCTGGCATGGGTTCTGTATCAGCTGTTTCTATACATACTGACTTCTGACTCCAAGTTTGGCATGGGTGTGTATTCTTGGTAGAGCCTAGGTAATGTACCCATTCTCAAGAGACTGGGCTTTCCCAGCAACTGGCAGTGGGTTGTGTTCTGCCGTTTAAGGTGGTGATGTCACAAATACAGGGAAAGGATTTGAATACTTAGGAATGATTTGGTGGCAAGTCACAGAATATCCAACAATTGTAGCATCAAGAAGAAGCACTTACTTTTCTTCACAAATGGGAAGCCCAAAAGTAAGTGATTTTAACTCTGGCAAGTTTATCAACAATGAATATTAACAAAGAAATGACTTAGTCTGCCTCCCTGTACCACCACCTTTTGTGTTTAATGTTGAATGTTTATGGTTACAAGATGGCAGGTATAGGTGATTCCCTAATGAAGCTCACAGCCATGTCTTATGTGGGATCTGCCCCTTTCCTAAGTGTCCCACTCCCCTTTAATGTCTGTGCTTGATTCGATATTAAAATATTTTCTTAATAAATACCAACTCTGCTTCCAAATAAAGCAGTAGCTGAGGTCAGAGATTATATCCCTATGCATTCGAGGTCCAACTGTAAGAGCTGTGTTTCTCTCCACACATCTCTTTTAAGCAGGGAAAAAACCATCACCAGGGTTCCGTAGGAAGCATCTATGTTCCATTGGCCAGAGCTAGAATATGTGATCATTGTACTGCAAAGGGGCAGGGGACAAGAAGTGCTATGCACGCTCCCCAAGAAAGAGGGAGATAGGTGAAGACCTAGTAAGTAGAAAGCAAACAGGTGTGCCACTACTCTCGTCCACAGAAATGCTCAGTGAATGCTAATCCCATGTGAAGTGAGATTATCTTTGGGTTTCACCCCATGTAAACAAAGGCCATTGTTTCCGTATTTCAAACATATGTCTTGTTGGGGAGGATTGTGAAATTCTGTCTGGGTCCAGCAGAAGCAAATACTATCAGCTAGTGATGTCTCCCATGAACGTCGGAGAAGGAAGTGTCGTTCTGTCCCATCTACAACCTGGAGAGTCTGTTTCAGGAAGTAGTCACTTCTTTGGGAAGCAGTTCAGTGTGTTTTTGAAGAGCTGGGCACACCAACCTTGTTCCTTGGGGACAAGTGGAGCCTGAAGCATCTGTGATATGTTTCTTACACATCAACCTGGGGTGTTCTTTTCCTGATGTCCAGGCTGCTCCTTGACCACACTTTTCCAGCATGCATCCTTGGCCTCAGAATAAATGTTCATTGTATTCAACAGCAGGTGAATTAGAGACAGAGCTGTGGAAAGGTCTGCCCTCTTCCTGGATCATCTGTACTACCTACTGCAGGTGAGCCTGCTCTTACCTCTCTCACATGGTACATTTGCTCCTGACACACAGCAGCATTTGGTTCGGTCTATGTGTTATGGGATAAGAAGTAACTTCTTAACCTGGTCCTCCTTAGAGCACATAATTACAAAGAAAATCATTAATAGCAAGCACTCATTACAGTCATAGCTATTTATGACCACTAATAATAACTAACATGGTATAGTAAACTTTACAAAACACCTAAGTATACATATTACTGCTTTAAGTTTCATGAGTGACAACAGTCTTGTGAGTTAGTCAGTGTAATTAATAACAGCAGCTAACTCTCCTGAGTGCTTCCAACCTCCCATCACCATGCTGATTACATCACATTCATCTTGCACTGATACCTAGAGATGACTATGATTCTCCACCTGTCGGGTGAGGAAATTAAAGCCTAAGGAATCCAAGTAATTTTCCCCTATCCATATTATTTTTGGTTGTTTATGGAAGGTATTTTGTTGTTGTTGCTTATTTGTTGAGACAGGGTCTCACTAGGCAATCTAGGTTTGCCTAGAATTAAAACAAACAAACAAAGAAACAAACAAAACCCTTCCTGCTTCAGCCTCCTGAATGCTGGGATTACAGATGGGTACCACCACCCCACCTAGCATAAAGTCACATTAGTTGTAAATGGTGTAAACTAGATTCAGACACACATCTGCCTTACTCCAAAATGTACACTCTTGCCCCTTCCCATTCAAGTCTCCTTTATTGTTATTAGTACAATATTTGTGCTAGTATTATTTCTATCCTGGTAAACTCAGGAAACTGAGCTCGTGAAGGATACAGTCACCTAGCATTTCAAATTCTCTTACCTGAAGGGCCCAGACAGAATAGGGGCCATATCTTTTGGAGAAGTTGTCAAATTGGACACAACTGATTAACTGTCTAGTGCATGAGATGTTGCCCCTCATTAAAGTTCTCAGACAAATGCTGTATAACATAGCTAAAGGGAAACAGTTGCCCTTTGGGTGTGATGCTACATAGCCAGCCAGGCTTTGACCAGCTGCCCATGCCTCTCCCCTTTCTATGGCTTTCAGAAATTCTTTACTTGCCACACTTCAATCTGGGAATACTTCAGGGGCCTGTGAGTCCTTCTCATGAATCCCTCTGCCCCACCCCCAGGACTGACTAGGAGCCTGGGCATTTTCACAGTTTTGGAGAAAATGTATCCTTAGAGGGTTTGGGTCTTATGCAATGAAAACGTGCTTGAGACACCTATGCCTTCGTGTCTGTCATTGCATGGCAAGTTTGAGGATTTTACCTGCGCTCCTGAAGGCAGAGATGGCTCTAAAGTGCTAGAGTTCAGACCCATACTTCAGTTAGCAGAAGGAGGCACAATCCATGAGTAGCCGTGTGTGAGCTGTCCACCAAGTGGCTTAGACACTGAGTCATCCTTCCATTGTAGGTGCTCAAGAAATGGGGATGTTGCTGGTGGATAGATAAATGGATGAGCAGGCAGATGGAAGAATAGATGGAAGGATGGTAGTTGGATGACTCAACTCTCTCACCTCAGAAATGCTGGTACAAAAGTAGACACCATTTCCCCCTAGTTTCTTGGCAGAAAATTCCCCCCTCTGGTTACATAAACACTCATGTTTTTTTTTTTAAAAAAGGAAAAGATAAAGGAAGTGAAATGCTTGGATGACATTAGTCTTGGCCACAGCCAGTCACAGCAGAGGAGGGACTATCCAGGACTCCAGTGTGGGTCACAACCACAATGACACCAATGCCACTTCAGCTTTCTGTGGGACTCAACTCATGTCCACAGTTTCCTGTTTAGGGCCAAGAAGGAAGTAGCCATAGAAGCCATGAGACCTACTTTAGGTCATGCTTTTCTTACTGTACAAGCTTCAGAAGCATGGAGTGTAATTTCCCTCTGAAGCCTATAGCAGCCTTGAACAACCAGCAGCTCCATTTAAGAATGAAGACTCCTATAGCATAAAGCTGCCCCAGGCATTTTTAGTATCATTTGGTAGGCAGCCGAGGACACTCATTTTCAAAGGATCTACTATGTACCACACCCAAGGCAGGCTCTTCTTACATGTGTTTTCCCTCGTTTTCATGGACTTCACTGTGACATTTTCATTTTTTGCAGTAAAATCCATGATGATAGCTAATCTTCTAACACATGTTGCCAGTTTGCTAAGCACATCTTAGGTGGGAGTAAGTTAGATTTTATTTTTATCCAAGATAAATGAAGGAAGTGAGTGTTTCAGAAGGTCAAATGATTCACCCAAATCAGTAAAGCAGAGACAATAGACTCAAATCTACCTCTAAAATAAAATACTAACTGTAAGTGAGAACCATCCAGGTGAGTTATTAAGCCTCTGCTCATTATATACTGAAGGAATTGGCATAATTCTACATGAGTCATAAGAAATAACTTAATGACCATAGACATCTGGATTTTGGTTCACTCAGTAAGTCATGAGCTTTGGGCTGTTTTTGTTTCCTCTGACTAAAGTTCCAACGTACTTACAGTCTGTTGTTATTGGTTTTTGCAGTGCTAGGAACTGACCCCAGGGCCTTATACATACTGGACAAGTGTCTGTCATTGGACTATTAATGTATCTCTCCTTCTCCAGCCCTTAACCTGTCTCCTCTTGTGATCACCTAGAATGTTTGCTGTACCATTGAGCATCAACATTTCCCAAACTTGTGTTGTGTCAGATACTTCTCAACCAAGCATTATAAAGTAGGGCTCTACAATGCCTTACAGGGTGTTCCATTTCCTCTCAACATGTTACTACAGATAAAGAATTCCAGGAGCATGTACTGTGCAGTATGCCCCAAAGCTCACTAAGCCCCAATTTACTTCATTGTGTGCTATATGTATGAATATATCCCCAAAAAACTAGGAACACAGTTTGAGAAAACCTTAACTAAATGGATTTGCTTTTTGCCTGCTCAGTCTTTAAAGCTCATTTCTGCCTGGACATTGTGTCTATAATCCCAGAAGCAGCCATCAGATGAGTTTTGGCTTTTCCCTTAGTGCCTAGTGATACTGTCTTCCTCTGACTGTACAAACCTGGGCTGATTCATACTCTGAGCATCCTAGACTGATACTTTGGAATTCTGTTTCCTCCCACACTTAGACATACCACAAATGTCACACAGTAGTACCTTTTCATGCAGAGAGCCTCTTGTACCCACATTAAGCTTCAGGTGGCCACTTCCTTTTTGTTTTCTCTAAGAGCAGGACCATGTGTTGCCCCTTCTCATTGCCATCATCGCCCTTTGCATTGGGAGTGGTCCTCAGGGAGATATCTTCTGGAGTTCATAGTTGTACAAGGCAGGCCCCTCTATCTCCAACTCACGACTAGTGCAATCCAGGCACAGAGAGGTGGGTCTGTAATTGATGAAATTTAGGAAATGGTACAAATAGGACTAGAACTCATGACTTGGGAGCTCATAGGCCTTGTAATCAGATCATTCTCTGATAGCCACATTGGCAGAGGGCTCTAAACTGTCACTGAGCAGTATGTCTAAGGTTCAAAAAATGAGATTAAAATTGAAATGTAGAAAATGAACAAGTTGGGCTCTAACTTGACATAAAATACTCCGTAGGAGGAACACAAACTTCTCCCATCTCGTAAGACTACTTACTCACTTCTTCATGTGTGGGTTTGTTTGAGAAAAGGAACTCAATATGCAGCTTGTGATTCCCACGAACTTGCCATCCTCTCTCTCCTGCTTCCCAGTGCTAGGATGACTGGAATGTGCTACCTTGCCAACCTCAGAAAATGTTCTCAATGGACCCAAGATTAGTTTCGGCAGGTGAGAGCATGCAAACAAGCAAAATGATTGAAACTGACTCTTTTCAGGTTGTGTAAGTGGGAATAGAAAAGCAGTTCTCTTATCACTGTCCATGGAGAAGCCTGCGGACTGAAATGGCTCCTGCTTGGACCAATTTTTGAACTTGTCTCCATGCTAATAACTGTGCCACATTTCCAGCCTCATTACTCCTAGCCCCTTGCCTGTTAAATTGGTCCAAGTGAGTAACTCCCAGGATGTGAATTGCCTTACAGGTTTAATGCAGGTAAAGCATCCCCTGTACATTTGCAGTGAAGACACACAGCAAGGGGAATCTGCAGACTTACTGCTGACCAGGCCAAAAAAGTTGTCTTTCCCCTCCTTCCTTGGTCACACTTCCCAAGCTGGCCTAAATAGCAGAGAATGGGGATTCCACTAGCCCCATGCTGCTCCTGAACCAGCAAGGCAAAGGTGGGATTAGACATTAGATCACAGTCCTGGCTGAAGTATCCACCCAGCCAAGTTCATAGACGTTGGAAAAGGCTCCTTCGTCTAAGTATTATTTTGATAAAACTTCATCATGGAAAAATCCAGAAAGAGAATTGGGAGCATATCTAAAGGAATGTATTTACTCCACGTCTTCAATTACCAAGGGTAGGAGTGAACATGGATTTTTCATTAGGACCTAAGAAAGGTTCCCCTGGAAGGAGGGATTCTTTCAACACTTCTGCTCACCTGGGAAAAAATTTCAACAAAGACTCTCACCTGTGGTCCTAACAGCTTGACAGGGGACATCTGTGATGTCTGTTAACTCTGAAGTGTGTCTCGTGAAAAGTGTAAGTCTAAAGTCACACACACAGCCATCGGACATCAGGCTTTAAGCCTGAGAGTGTGGGGACCATCCTTTCCCTTCACTGTTGGCTACACTAGGATCAGCCCTGCTTGCACAGCTGAGAAGCATCATGAAGAGGGAAGTGGGATCGGGAGATGATCTAATCCAGGCTTCCTGCCTTTTATGAGAAACATTAAACCCAACAGTGGGGGTGGCAGTAGCAAGTGTGAGTTCTACACTGGGCCTACAGACGGAATCATGGCTCTTCAGTCCCTTACTGTGAATGCTGTAAGCTCCTGGCAGAGCCTGTGATGTAGAAATGGCCATGAATGGAAGCCCAGAGAGCAGTGCCTAGCACAGATGGCAAATTGAATACATGCTGTTAGCAGTTCGGCTCTACCTGGAAAGGAGTTCTTGCCCTGACCCCAGGTTCATAGGTCACAGCCTAGCCCCGACACCTGTTAGGAAGGGAATTTAACCCTCCTGGAGCCCATGTTTGGTTTTGTTTTTTGTTTTTTTCTGGATCATATTCCAGGTAACTTGGACCCAAAATTTCCTGCTGAACCACTCTATCTATGGTCTGGGGTCTGTTCTCCAGGTGATGGAATCCCTGGGTCATGGGATGAAGACAGGTAGTTGTTCATGGGCTGTGGCTAGAACACAGTAGATAAGTAGGGAGCCTGTATCTATTCATGAAATGCCATTCCCTGATGGAATGAGGAGAGGGTCTAGGATGGGGCCAAGAGCCATCTTATCCTGCTCTGTCTGGTTCATTCATATAAGTATATGTATGTATATGTATATATATGCATATGTATATGTGTATATGTATACGCCATTAACCCCAAGTGGCCAGAAATACTGAATTTAAACTTGGTCTTTGGGCCATTTCTGTAAGTATTCTTTTCCTTTCTGTTTTGTTGCTTGAGGCAGGGTCTAGTGTAGCTCAGACTGGTTTAAAGCTCACCAGTGTACCTAAAGACGACTTTGAACTCCTTATCTTCCTACACAGCCATCTCACAAGTGCTGAGTAAGTATACTTCAAAGTCAGGAGGTTAAGGACCTTTTCTTATCAGTCTGACAAGTAACTTTCAAATATGTAGAGGATGGTATATACACTTTGGTGCTCTTCTCAAGGGCCCCACAAATGGTATATGCAGTCTTAGCCTCTGTGGCCATTTCTTGCTTTCATTGTACCAACCACACTATTGAAGATCCCATAAGAATGGTTACCCGTATTCACCATCAGTTTGTCCTTCAGGTATCCCTCTCTGGAAAAGCCCTCGCTAATGTGATGTCTCACCAATTCCTCAGGTGATTTGGAGAAGTAGGCATAGGACTCAGGGTCTTGCTCTATGACTGGTCTACATACAGCCTCAGCCTTTGGTGTTTGGAGGCAGGACCTCTTTATAGCCTGGACTAGTCTCAAACTTAACATCCTTCCACCTCTCTCTCCTGGGTACTGGGATTACAGGTGTGCAACATTATGGTGGGTGCTCATAGGTGACTCTAAATCCAGTTAAGTTGATAATAAACACTAACTCTCATAATGTCCCAGGCACACTCTGAAGCAACTGGTCCATGGGGCATGGCTCACGGAGCTGTATTACAAACTTGTAGCCTTGTTACCTAAAGTGTAGCCCTGAGTTGCCAGTGCCACTTAGGGTGTGGCAGTTGTGCAATAACCCCACACCTTCCCTGAACCTGAGGAGACAGGATTCCCAGTTAGGCAGCACTGTGGGCAATTTGAGCACATACAAGTTTGAAAGGCACCATTGCCAAAGCTGGTGTTCACATTATGATACTCATCAGAGTCACATGGGGATATGAAAAAGTATTGTTGCCTGAACATGCTCATTCACTTGGAACAGAGTAGCACCCAGTTACTGAGAGTCTCAGAAAGCCTCCAGGTGATTTTAGTCTTTGACCAGAATGAGAATCTAGAACTGGTCACCAGAACAAGCCTAACCTCAGCACAGTCATTTAAAAAAGTCACTGGCTCTCAAAATGACAAATGAAGCATTCTGCATCCCTCGATCAGCTGAGAAATTCTTATTTGTTTTTGTTGATGTTGTAGTTTGTTTCTTTGTTTATTACATATTTACTTTACATCCCACTCACTGCCTCCCTCCCAATCACCCCCTCCCACAATCTACCCCCCTTCTCCTTCTTCTCTGATCTGATGGGGGCTCTCCTGGGTCACCTGCCCCCACCCAGCACTTCAAGTCTCTGTGAGGCTAAATACATCCTCTCCCACTGAGGCCAGACAAGGCAGCCCAGCTTGAAGAACATATCTTGAGTACAGGCAACAGCTTTTGGATAGCACCTCCCTCTTCAGTTGTTTGGGACTCACGTAACGATCAAGCTGCACATCTGCTACATATGTCTGGGGAGACCTATGTCCAGCCTGTATATGTCTTTGGTTGGTGGTTCAGTCTCTGAGAGCCCAAGGGGTCCAGGTTAGTTGACTCTATTGGTCTTCCTATGGAGTTCCGATACCCTCTGGGGCCTGCAATCTTTCCTCCTACATGTGGCAGTGTTTAGACCTAGGTCTGGGGGCAGATAACTGTGAGGATGTCTACCAAACAGAAACTTTGCTACCAGCTGATTCGATTCATAGTCTCCTAAGCTAGTTCCCTCGTGACTATCATAACCTGTCACAGGGTCCTTGGAGCCAGGCCCAGGCTTGCAGAGTAAGATTCCAGAAGCTAAGGTTTAGCTCTAAGAGAGAATGGAAATACTAGATGCCATCAATCCAGCAAGAAGAGGGGACTGTGAAGTCAGGATGAATCATGTGGTCAGAAAGTCTAACCCTGATCGAATCACAGACCTTGTTTACATAAAGAATCAACATAAAGATGCTAAACACCAGATGGACTCCTTTTGAAATTTCCTGGGGGGTAGGAGGCGGGGAGGGGAGCCATACAGCAGATGCTGCAGCCTTCAGATCTGCTGAGGGGAAGCACCCAAGGAGAGGCCTCATGAGGCTTTAAATTGTTTTTGAAGAGAATGCTTTTTGTGCAGAGCTTTTGACTGTGGCACAGGATGGTAGTGTCACATTGCGGCAGTATGCAAACCTGCTCCTTAGAGTGAATCTGTGGGACAGTGGACCATGCTAGGAAACTTGGTCAGGTAAAGCCTGGAAACTCACACCTGAGACTATAGATGCCTCTCTGTTCCCTGCCAGATTCCTGGCTTGGAACACATGCTACGCTCCCCATGTTGGTCATGTAGCCCAAAACAGAGTTCTCCATGCTAATGAGGTACCTAGGGCTCCTGAGAGTTTAGCCTATAAGCTTCCCTTCCCAAACATTCCCTCCTGCAAAAGGCATTTAATCTCTGGGCCACCCTGAGAAGTCTGTACGCATCTATTTTCCATGATGAACAACCAATAAACAGTTTGGAACTAAGGACTGTCTCATCAAGAACTGCCATGGAGAGCACGGAGGCCTTGTCTACAGAGTCATAGCTTAAGTCTCCCGTAGAAGGCCTCTCTGTGGTTCCAGACAATCACCGATGCTTTTGCCAATGAGCTAAACCAAAGTTCCCATCCTCTGACCCCCAGGCTAGTTGACATCCTTAGCCCATACTCCCCTCACCCCCCTCAACTCCTCATGACTCAGCAGCACCGGAAGGTCCAGAAGATTGGGAGGGCCTGGTCCCTGCTTCATCTCAGCCCATGGAAACCCCTCCCCCAGCAAACACTCTCTCCCAGCTTCACTGTGCAGTTCTCCAGCAGTGGTGACTGGGAGCCCAGAAGTCAGGGAACCCCAACTTCGACCCTCTTCTATATCTCAGACTGAGTTTTCCCACCTGTGGCCCGACTGTGATGGCTTGAGATAAGCACAGTCAAGCTCCTAGTGGAGGTGACCAGCTGTGGGGAGGAAGGCAGGCTCACATGAATCTCTGTGAGACTTTGGTGGGGTTCAAAACAGGAATTCACACCCAGCCTCTAAAACCAGCCAAGCAGGGTTGGGGATGTACGTACTCAGTAGTTAGGCTTTGTATATCTCACACTTAAGACCCTAGATTCTAGCCCCAGTAAAATATGTGTGTGTGCACAGATAAAATAACCTATTCAAGGATGCAGAGGGAAGACATGATTTGCCACTATTTAAGATAGCTTAGCTACCTTAAGTAGCCAAACAGCTTCCTTTTTGGCAAATGCTCTGACTTGAGGTCAGATGCAAATTTGGGCCAAAAAATTTAGAAGCTATGAAGCCTCTAACTAAGCTTGCTCAACCATGAAGCCTCACCTACAAATTTGACCTGTGCTTATTTTTGGAGCACGGCTTTGTTCTTCTACTTGTCCACACAGACTGTGTGTTTGAGATTTCCGGCTGGTGGCATAATGAGCACAACGTGAGGGAATGAGTGTGTTCACCTAGGGAGACTTATCTGGTCTGTTACTTTCCAAGTCTGGGGCTGAAAGTGACTAGAGGCTTTGGTCAGGAAGTCAGTCTTTTTTTCCCCTCTGAAATTAGCGTAAGAAGCTTCACTGTATTAGAAAGAAAGGTGACCGTGGTCTGTCTCATCCAAATGGGACTATAGGCACACACTGGGTCTGTTCTGGACAGTGGCAGTTGTTTAGAGACTGCTGTATGACAAACCTTTCCTAGGAAGATGCCACACTCATGAATCTACTCACCCATCAAGGTCTGCGACAGACAAGTATAATGACTGCATAGAAGTCCAACTTGGTGAATCACTGTGATGAATCACTTCATTTTTACTGGAGTTACTTACAGGAGTGTGGTGAGGGGTGACTTATAGAAGTGAGGATGGCTCACGGGCAGCATCAGCACTGAAAGCCCAGCCCCAACCCAAACAAGTGACAGCTGAAAAGCTACAACCTTGAGCTCTCTGCACAAGTTGGCTTGGCTTGGCTGCTCAGTCTCCTCCTCTTCTAGTTGTTTTCTGTTGCTACAAGACAGGGAAGGACCTTCAAGAAGCTTGCAAGTTTCAGCTATCCTCAAGGTCTGAGTTTGTTTTCCTCCTGAGTGTGATGACCACCCACTCCCCTCTAGCGGAAATCTCTCAACTTAGGGAAAACTACCATTTGCAGAGACCCTGCCCCTTCCTGGTACTGCACCAAGCCGTTTCCTTTGGTAGAACAATAGGATTGCTTGCCTGGCTTGGTTAGAGGTGCATCCAGCACCCTGAGATCTTTGCCATGTGTATACCCCTCCTCCTGGCCATGGTGGTGTCATTATGACACTCCGAGTGCTGTACAAAGATTACCTCCACTTCTGCTGCATAGCCAGCACATCCCAACACAGTTTAAGAAATTGTTTACAGCAAAGGCCTGCTGTAGAAGTCCTTTCCTGTGCCAACATGGCTGTGCCTGAGACTTATTCCCATGTGTGAAAATCTTCCTTTCCAATATGCACAAGGTCTTGGGTCCCAGGTCATAGCCTGCTGAGAAAGATGGAGAGTAAACATCCTTAAATGAATTATACATTAATAAATTCTGTGATTTTTTTTTTTTTTTATATGGGGTGACTGAATGGCTTGGTTCTTAGGACAAGCTGGAGATAGCAAATGTGTGCTAGGTTTAAAGAAGGAGATATGCAAACAAGCACCCAGAGATCCTCCTCTGGGACCTTCTTACAGGAACATTCCCCCCCAAAGGAATACTGTTAGGGATTGTCAATACAACTGGGGAACTGAAGAACGAGCTATAACTGCTCATTTGTTGTGTGACCTGTGGCTTTGATTCCTATGCCGAAAATTTCTCATTGTAGAGATAGACTATTAACAGTATGGCTATCTCATAGAGATAAAATCAGATCATCACACAGGGCTTTCAGGGCACAGTGCAGGACACATATTTTAGTTGAATAACTGCCTTCTCTTATTATTCTATTCTAGTCTTCTAGTGATAGATCTAGGCAAAACGCAACCAAATTAGGGCCTTCCTTCCTCCCCCAGGGATGTTGGCTGTGTCCATCCTTCATGAGTCTCAGAGGACCTTGAGTCTACAGAAATACTATCCAGAGGACATCAATGGCTGGGTGTTGTATCCAGAATTCCAATCCTTCTCGTAAGTCACAGAGCAGTGACCAACTTCCTGTGTACAGCCTAGCACCAGTGCCGTCAGAGTCCTCAGAATCACCAATTGCCACAAGGAATCACCATTGGTTTTCTTTCATAGCCTCCTGCTTCTCTCTTTGGTCTCTGTGACAGAATAGTACCCCTGGCTCCTCATAGGCACCCTGGTAAAGGAAGCCTGCATATGGCTCCACTCTTCCTCTCCTTTGCTCTCACTAGCAGATGCCCAGGTCTTCCAGGTGCTCTGCTGTGTTTGAACATGGTTTGATCTCTCTGAGACTCCTTTGATCGTAGTTGTGATGGTATGAAGAAGTGGGGCCTATGGGACTGAGAAATGGCTCAGCGGGCAAATCGCTCTTGATACAAGCAAATGGACCGGAGCTCAGAGTCCCAGAACACATGAAAAGTCAACCGTGATAATGTAGGCCTGTGATTTCAGCGCTGGGAAGTATAGAATAGAGGAGCCCTGGGGCTTGTTGGCTAGCTCATCTCTCAATTGTTGAGCTCTGGTTTCTCAAAAAATTAAGAAATACTTCTGGTCTTAGGTGTTTTGGAAGCCTTGGATTACTATGCAGACATGGCCAAGTGCAAGAGCCATACTTTTGCTGAACACAAATGACTACTCAAATCGTCCCAGTGGTGGCAGCACGTTCCTCGCTACTGGTCCCAATGATCTGGGTTCCTGAATGAAACACACACACACACACACACACACACACACACACACAGCTTTATATTTCACTTCTTAACCTCCACGTGACTAATACACTCTCCTCAGATATTCCTGAGTTATTGCTTACTAAAATCTATATCCATCTTGGCTGCCCTGGATCCAGATCTGCATCCCTCGTGGGCCATGATTCCCAACCCTTACCTGATGGCTTTGCTCTCTCTGCTGCACCTCTCAGGCCTGGTGCATCCTTCTACCCCGCAGCATAGTGGCTACTTTCTTCCTCCTCCCTTAGTCCCTTGCTGGGGAATCCTGTAAGTCCCGCCCCTGTCTCCCTGCCCAGCCATTGAATGCTGGCAATTTTATTTACCAATCAAAACCAACTAAGAGCAGGGACGCTCAGCATCTTACAAGCAAATGTTCAGATCCTCATGCAATTTGGAGACCTAATTACATAATACAAGCGTTAGACCAAATCCACAACACCATAGCACATACAACCAGTTCTAAAAATGGCACAGGAATGGCATCAAGAAACCCCAGTCAGAAAGATATGAATCTCTTAAGGGCGTCAATGCCACGTTCCTGAGGAGAGCATCTTTTGCCAAGAAGCACAACAGAAAGGCCTGAAGAAAACACAAGTGAATAATACAAGATCCTGACATCTGTCTGCCAACGTGAAGACACATGGGTTAATGTGACCCTCCATGCTATTTGTAGATGCTTGGTGTCCTGTGCTGTCTACAAATAAGAAAAGACAAGGTTTGCTTTTAAAAATAAAGTGCAGAACGATAGAGAAAGATACCCAATGTTGACCCTTGACCTTTACTACGCACACATGTATACACACAGAGAGAGAGAGAGAGAGAGAGAGAGAGAGAGAGAGAAGTGTGTGAAGTGGGGCCTGTGTTACTTTTGTATCACTGTGACCACATACCTGACAGAAGCAGTTAAAGGAACAGAGTTTTATTATGGCTCATGAGCTAAGGGGATTTAGTTCAGAGTGGTGGGAAAGGCACATAATACAGCTCTGTGGCAGTGGGAGCTTTGCAGCACAAGTTGTTACATCTTGGTGATTTAGGAAGAAAAGATCAGAACCTGACTCTAACCCTCAAACCTCACCTAAAACGCCACATCTGTCAGCTAGGCCCTGAGTCAAAAAAAAAAAAAAAAAAAAAAAAAAAAGGTTCCACAACCTTTCAAAGCAGAACCACCTGCCACCTGCCAGGGACCACCTGTTGGCATGCATGAGTGGGTTAAGAGATATTTTACACTCACACCGTACCAGGGTATGAGTTTTTCACATGGGGGATGGATTAATCCAATCACTGGTTACTCAGTTATCTCAAGCCTAGCTTTGTGAGTCAAGCGAGCTTGTTGGCTAGCTTGTTCTTGTCCATGCCCATCCTGCCCCCAAGTTGAGCTGAAGCAATATTAGGTCCACAAGATGTTGCCACTTGAACCTGTACTTCCTAATGCCTCCAGAACCATGAGATAAATTCCTATTGTCTGGGCTAGTCTCTTCTAACAACAGAAGATCAGCTAAGACAGGCTTACCACACAGTCCTCTCAGTTACCTGCAGAGGCTCCAGTAGTGAGCAGCATCAGGTGTCCACTGTCCATATCAGGAACCATTTACACATCCATGCGTAGGATAAAAGGACCACTCTGATCTAGTGTGAAAACTCTCAGCACATCGTGTACTACCTGCTCCCTGCATGGGGAGCTGGTGCTATGTTTTATAGGACTTCTGGATGACATTGCAACTTTGGGGGACCCCCTCATTTCTCCACCTCTATTCTTTGTTGGTCTCTATCAATTCCTTAATGAAGCTCTTTCCCTGGAATCTTTGTCTCAGGGTCTCCTGGCTTCAGGTAATACTGTCACTTTATCCCATGCTAATACCCTCTACTTTGGTGTTTTAATGCTCCCACTGTATCTTGTTGAGAACAAGAGATACGGCCTCTAGAGTGAAGCCAGCTGAAGTAGTCAGGGATAATGTGTCACGGCCTCTGTAACCTGTACTCTATTCATTAGCAACCACTGACGCTAGTGTTCTTCACATAATCTGTCAATTTACCCTTGTGCTTGAAAAGTTTAAAAATGGTTGGAGCTCAGAATATATCTCAGTGGTGGAGCACATACTCAGCATGGGCAGTGCCCTGGATTCAATTGCCTATATCACACACACACTTAAAAGAAAAAGTTGTATTTTTTTTTAAAAAATCTCTACAATAATCATTAGCAAAATAGAAATCAAAACTATGCTGACTTACTATTTCATTCTTATCAGTGTGGCTACCATGAAAACAAGTGTTGGGGAAAATGAGGAAAAATTAGAATTCTTGTGCACAGTTGCTAGGAATGTAACATAGTGTAGCCGTAGAGGGGATAGCATGGAGTTTCCTAAAAATCTCAAAAATAATAGCCACATGATCAGAAATCCCACTTTTAAGTGAATGTTCAAAAGAATTGAACACAGGACTTGAGTAGCTACTCTCACACAGCACTATTCACAGTAGCCAGAGCAGCCCTACTGACCGATGAAATGGAAGACCACACAACGGGAGGAAATTCTGACACATGTCACAGTGTAGGTAAGCCTGGTAGTGTTCTGAGTGAGCAATGTTCCCCTTAGGCTTGTGTATTTAAAGACTTGGCTCTTGGCTGGTGGCCACCGGGATGTTTTAGAGCACGGAGCCTAGATGGGGGAAGTATGGCATGAGAGGCTGGCTTTGAGGGTGTATAGCCTTGTCTCACTTCCAGTTTGCTTTCTTTGCTTTTGGAGTGTGGTTGACTCGATGATCTCTCAGCTTCCTGATCCTGATGCCATGCCTGCAGCTTGATGCTGTATCTTGCCCCAATAATGAACTCTTACCCTGTAGAACCAGAAGCCAAAATAGACTTTTTCTTCCACAAGTCACTTTTCATTATGATGCTTTATTAAAGCAACAAAAAAGTAACTGTTACCAACCTTGAAAACATACTTAGCAAAATAAGCTAGACATAAAAGGACAATATTATTGATTCATTCATAAGGTTCCTAATGAACTTTTGTCTCAAATTCATAGAGACAAAAAACCAGGAAGGTGGTTCACAGAATCCATAGAGCCCCCATGAACCTATACAGAATGTAGGTTCTACACAGAGTAAGCCTTCATAACAGAAACTCCAGAATCCCGTGTCAGGGCCTCAAAAACAGCCATCTTAATTCTTTGGTGCCAGTTCTGTGACTGTCATGGGTCATATAACCATGGGGACACACTCTAAAAACACACTCTATGTTAGTATGTATCATGGTATGTGAATTTTACATGAATCAGGTTTTCTTCATGGCTAAAATGAAGTCAACATATGCACCAGACACAGGATAGCTGAGGTGGTTGTATGCGTCACTCAGCAGGCTGTTTTACAGCCATTTTTAAAGAGATATAGTAATAATACAAAGCAAAGCATAGAGAATACATAAGCCAGTGCCATAGCTGATCATTATTGCTATCAGGTGTTATGAACCATGCGTAATTGTATGTGTTGTGCTCTGTAAGGCTGACAGCGTGGTAGATGTGTTGACCCTAGCGTGACCACTGACGCATGAGTAATGTGTTATTTTGCCATGATAAAAGCTTCAGTGTCACCAAATGATAAAAACATTTCAGCTCCATTATAATCATATGGGCCACATATGTGGTCTCCCTTGTTCAAAACATCAAAACAATCTTGGGCTTGAATTTTGTCACAGAGTCCTATTGTGATGATAGTTTGGGATTGGCACACACTGAAGAGGAGAGCCTGCACCTGACACATCCACTGAGTCAGGGCCTTAACCTCCAGGCCCTTTATCAGCCATGCATCCATACAGCTCCTGCAGGAGTTACCATCATCCTGGAAAGGGTAACAGCTCTGGTAGCAGGAGAGAAGTGGTGGGCACAGGCTTCTGTTAAAACAATATTCTTGAACCAGGGGCAATTGGGAAGTAAAAGCATTGGAAAACAGCCTACTTAACACCCCCAGGATGCTCTGCCAAGTGACTGGAGCACACACTGGAAAGTGCATCTGCCCACCCAAAAGACAGATTACTGCCCCCACTAAGCAGGCTGCAAGAGGCAGGGTATGAGTCAGGTGCACCATTTTCTCAGAACCAAAGTTGGGGTATTTTTCCACACCAGGGCAGGAAGGATGGCTATTCATATCCCAAGGAGAGAGGTGTCTGAGATTTCACTTCAGATATAGACACCAGGGTAACTTCAGACTGGTTTGAATGTGCAGGTCGAAGCAGAGAACAGTAAGTCATTTACAGGATTAATTAGGACCAGAGTCAGGGCAATTTGTCAGATACTTTGATAATTCCTTTCATGCTAATTCTTAAATGGTAGAAATGAGAGGAGGCTAGGGAACCAGTGTTCTGTGCTGCAATGGGGAGGAGGTTTCACTCACAGTCTAGTGACTGATGTCACGGTCCATGAGAGATCGAATTTCTGGGGCTTTTTCTAACGGATTGTCCAAATCTCACTAACTTTGGCAGTGCAGAGCTACTGGTTCCTGAAGCTACAGGGAGTGTAAGAGGTAAAGGTCTTTGGGTTGAACAAAATAAAGCATTCAACCCACACTCTATGAGATTCACATACTGTAATCTATGCGATGATAAATGAAGTGAGTGTGGTTTTGGAAGTAGACATGGATTTCCATCGTGGGCAGGGGGTGGGGGCGGTTGAACTGATCTTCTTGCCAGCTGAACTGGCTTAACTTAAACATACACCGCTTTTCTGGTCAGGAAGGGGCTGTATTTTCATCCTGAGCAGGAGCCAGCCGTGGAGATGAGCTTATGCCTGGCACACACTCAGCCATGCATGTTGGTACAGATCCTTGCTGATTTCATCGCATTTTGTTTTCCTGGAAGGGAATTCAAGCTGTTGCAGAGAAATTACAGTTCAGAGTGGGCAAAAGAAAACAACAGAAGCAGAGCTTTCTTACCCAGCCCACAGCAAGGGGCTGTGGGAGTCAGAAACCATTTCCTCCTGCTCTGCTGCCAATTGTCACTTATGGATCTATTTATGTGGAGCAGAAAAGAGCAGGCACAAAAGCTCTCTCAGGAACTCTGAGCAAGGAACAAAGAGGCCACTGCGAAAAATGGAATGTCATTCAAGGACCGTCTGGTTCAGCAGAACTCCTCCTCGACCACCCTGATCCAGGCAAAGAAGTCGCAGCCACCGATTGCTGGGGTGTGCACAGTCAGCCAAGAGAGACCCATGCTTTGAAGTTCCCACGGGCTTGCCTCAGTTGCCTGGAGTTTGCACAAATAGACTTGGGAGAAATGATTCACTGGGAACCTCAGTCTGGAGGCCACTCTATGTTGTCACTCTTTCCTGCCCACTGAAACATTTCTTCTTCCCGATCTCTAAGACAACATTTTAACTTGTACTTCTGTGGTGTATTAAATAAATCGAATTAAATTAAGTCTTGAATTTCATGTTCCTATAAGAAAAAACTTCATGGACTCAAACTCAACTGGCTCAAAATCCTGTCTTCCACTCAGTGACTCCTAGAATCCCATGCCAGTGTGGAAGGCATCATCATTGTGGAAAAAAAATCCCACAGCCCCTCAGCCTCCAGGCCTCCAGTTAATGGAGTCCCTTTGGCTATGTTCTGGAGGTACAGTTTTCTGTTTCCTCTTGTGCTGCTGGAGTTTATAACACTACCTATTCCCCTATCCCAGCCAAGACTGTCCCCAACAATGGCCCTTCCGGGGGTCCTAAATAGTGTCCATGCATCTGTTTCTGACACACCCATCCTCAACACAAAGGCATGTGGAAACACATAGCCAATACGTGCATTCCCCAAATATACCGAACAGACACACACATTCAATATACATACCCAACAGACATATACATTCAGCAACGCACACACTGAACATAGATACCCAGCAGATACACAATACACTCAAAACACAATCAGCAGAGACATATACATATAATCAACCCACAGTCAACATGCATATTCAACAAATGCATCCGATAGGCTTACAAATTCAACATGTATAAATTCAACATGCAAATACAAGTGACACACCCAGCAGACATTCACACTTAACACATACACATTTAAACTGTAAACCCAGCCCACACATGTGCCCAACACATGTTCCCCCATTCAACTCACATGCATGCCCAACACACATAAACATTCAACATATACATATTTAATAAATGCCTAAAACACTCATATGCTAGACACATATACATACCAGACACACACACATATATGCTAAATATATATACATATATACCAAATATATATATACATATCCAACACATAATATATCAGCAACACATTCAGTATACACCCAGCACACATACCCAACACACATATATATACAATAGTAATACACACATGCCCATTATATACACACTTCCAACACACATCTGCCAAAATACACATATATACACCCAAGACATATACCACATGCACACACACTTGCCTTATTATCTTCAAAATAACACAAACACCCCCAGACTGGTGTGCATGTCCCCTCATGGTTAACACCAATGTACTTCTCTATGTATGTCTCCACCAACCCCCTGCTCCAAAGATGGCACATTTTCATTTGTAGTAAAAAGAACTTTCCAGCTGTGTGTTTCATGTTTGTGTTTATGCTTTTAAAGAAAAACAGTAAACACACACACACACACACACACACACACACACACGGAAACATTTTAAACAGAATTTTAAAATAAAGGTTAATAGAAAGAGAAGCTCTCGGGAAGAAAATAAGACATGAGTTTCCAGAGAGTCTTTCCTAGTTGTCTTTACACCAGTCATATGGAGACTTCTGAAGGATTGCTAAGGACTTGAATGAGATTCTGATGAATGGTAATTGATAAGATAATACTCTAAGACCAGGTGTACTGGTGCACTCCTTTAATCCCAGCACTCACGAGAGAGAGGCAGGCCAATCTCTGTGAGTTCCAGGCCAGCCTGGTCTACAGAGTGAGTTCCAGGACAGCCAAGGTCACATAGAAAAACTCTTGTCTCGAAAAACAAAACAAAATAAAACAAAACATCCCTCTAGACCAGTGTTTCTCAACCTTCCTAACACTGCCACCCTTTAATACAGTTTCTCACATTGTGGTGACCCCCAACCATAACATTATTTTGGTTGCTACTTCATAACTGTAATATTGCTTCTGTTATGAATCATAATATCAGGGCACAGGGAGGCAGAACCATGGGCTATTTCTACTGTAAGCAGAGTTAATAGTCTTGTTTGTAAGATTCCTAGAAAATATATAAAAGAGGAGAGAAACTTTACCTAAAGTTACATGCAATTAGGCCTTAAGCCTGCTTTATTGCTATTTTAGCATTCTTCGATAAGTTTTGAAACTTTATCCCCTACTGGGAAGGTGAGGACTAAACCCAAGGCTTTGCATGACTAGGCATGCTCTGTAACAGCTCTAATTTAACATATTTCTATATAAAAGAAATGTCTCTGTGTTAGCAGCCATCATGGCAATGTTGGTAATAGTGCGGAGGTACTTGACTCTGCTGGCAAGAGACTCTTCAACAACACTTCGGAGTCGAAAATCTTCTCCTTCCGAAGTCTCTGTGTTTCCTTTTTGTCCTGTGTCAGGCCCAGTAAGCCTGAGAAACATTCTGTTCTCTGTGGTAGGGACCCTACCAGTCTGAGGATGGTTCCAAATACTTTCTGTCACTAAGATGCTCATGGTATCTGTTTCTATTTCTGTTTAAGATGATAAATAAACACAACAATTATTTCAAGATGGCATCCTGGGATCTTGAGGCTCCTAAGTGTTCTGGAGTGAGCCCAGTGGCCCTCAGTGGACAAGGCTAATTTTGTCTCTGACAGCCCACAGTTTTGTGTTCTTTTTGTGTGTACATGTTCTTATTGTGCAGCCTAGGCTGCTGTAGGACTAAAGACTCTCTTACCACATCTTCAAAGCTGGGTTCATGGTTGCTACCGTAGTTAGGTTGTTATTTTTTTCAGTAGAGCCACTCCAGAAGGGGTCAAACCCAGTGCTTTGTGCATGACAGCCAAGTGTTCTATCATTGATCAACTTTCTCAGCCCACATTACTCTTGACCTTATGTTTAGGTGTATTAATTCATAATCAGAATAGGCTCTCCACTACATAAGCAAGGAGTTTGGAATACAGACATTTGAATGAAAGTGCTCAGCATAACGTAATTTGTCTTCATATAAGCACTGACATTTTTACTGACTGCATCCACTGAGTCAGAAGTCCCTAGAAGCCATTGAGTTTCTCATACCTCACCCCTGGTTAATGAGAAAACTGGGATGAGGACTGCTTTTCCATTCTTTATAAAAGAAATATTTTCCCTTATCATTTTGAAACCAAATATGCACAATTGAAAACACCAAGTCTGTAGTCTGTTTTTCTCTACCATTAACATGGTCCATCTTTAATCCCTGCTTCTCCAGACCCAATACGATAGGATAGTGGATTCTAACATTGGGTTTTGTTTTTTTTCCCCAATAACACCTTTTCACATTAAGTAAAAAATGCTAAACAGCCATTGAATGAGAAAGGGTAAAATGACATAAAATCATGATTGCTGCTAATATTTCAATAGAAACAGCTTGAGAAGTGTCATTTGATATCCTAAGGTATGATACTGAAATTGAGATGGCATCTGGCCAGTGCCAGTACAAGGGGCTCATGGTGTGCAATCACACATTTCCCCTAACTTAATCATTGTCCTGTTTTCTGTTCCTACAGCGAAACACCTGAGGCTGGATATGTAATAAAGAAGTTTCTTTAGCTCACAGTTCGAGAGGTATGAGAGTCTTGTTCTGGCTTCCTGTTGGCCCGGATGAAGCACTTACTCTCTGCAGATGGAACTGTTAGCAGTGAGGGGACAGAGACACAGCTCTACCTTGCCACCTCCAGCAGCCCAAGGGGCTTGGGGACCATAACTCCAGTCTGGCTGGGATTTGTGATTTCAACACTGAAAAGAATCTGAGAACTAGGCATAGTAATGAAGCAAGACACAGCTAAGAGAATGAGCTTCTTAGAGACTCTGAGTCTCAGAGACTCAAATGTAGGGATGCGCTCCTTGAAGGACAGCTACAGTTAATTGTTTCGACATTATCTATAAGGGCCATTTTGAGATCTTTCATATTACATCTCAAAGGGTTGCTTAAAATCCTTTTCCCTCTCTTTCTCTTTCGTACGATAGCTAAAAGAGGGAGTTCCTGATTTAAATGAGATACTTTGGGTGGAATTATAATCTGATAAGGGGGTAAAACCAGGAGTCGTTATAGTTGTGCATGGACATAGGATATGTCCTTTTCTTTTAAATAATTTTTTGGTGTAGTTACTAATAATACTTTAGGCTTACAGCTGGGAAAGGAGAAATACTTTAAGTAGTTGTTAATGGTGTTGAAATCCTTGCTTCTTTGTTGGCAAGAGGCTTCCAGGTAAGAGACTCCTCTCTCCTCTCAGACCACCTATTTTTTCTCTGCCTTTCTATTGTGCCTCCGTACCACAGTGGTGGGAATACGAACGACTTGGTCATTCAGTGACACAGACTCCAGAGACCAGCTGTGTTCTTTTATGACAAGTTAAACTCATGGGAACTAATTCCTTCCAGAAGACAAACATTGATTTATTCCAAAGGAAGTGTCCCCAATAACCTAATCATCTTGAACCTCTTAAAGGTTGCTGCCACAGTGGCAACCTGGCTTCTACCTGTGAGTCTGTGGAGGAAGCACTCATGCCATTGTCATAGTCAGGCCATGAGCTTGCCAAATGGAGATCTATGGTTCTCAGGTAGGTCCAAGGTCCAGAGTCTTTGGGAAGGATGCTGAGTGCCTGTGGTTTTAGTAGGTACCCTAGATATTAACCAGGATGAACCTGGGGTGTGAATTACCCACCTTGTCAGAAAGCATGTTTCTGGGGCAACAAGAAAAGCAGGTTTGTTGATTGGCAGATGCCAGCCAAAAGGAGGGGAGATCTGAGAGCATAGCCCTGCCCCTAGAAGGTCCTAGAAAGCCTGCAAAAAGGCAGAAGGACTGGGAGGCTCTCAAGGGTGAAGTGAGGAGCTTTACACGAGTTAATTCATACCTGATGAGGCAGATTCAGTTCTGTATCTCAGATCTGTCTCTTCTGTGTGGAGAAGGTACAAGGCATTTAGACAAATCAATCATATCATGCTAGCCATAGTGGCAAAACCGAAGAGACTAAGGGACGGGTGATTCTGGCCAGGATGAAGGGGGTTGTTTACATACTCCTTGCATCTCCTTCAGCTAGTATGTCAGTAATTGAGCATTCTCTCCACGCCTGGATATTATTCTCCTTTGGGGTGGTCACGTTGACCTTCTGGTGAATGGGGCTCATCAAAGCCAGCTTAACATAGTTGCTGTGAGCTTGTCAGGGTGAAGATGAATGCTCCAAAAATGAGTTTTATAACTCCAGCTCCTGTCGAGCTCTGCTGTGATGTTTGATTTAATTCCCGCCAAAAGCATTTTTCTACTGAACATCTCTCAGCAATGAAAACATAATTGTTAGCCGGGCTTACAAACTGGAAGTACAATTCTGAAGACAGAGGAATAACTCACTGGAAGCACACAGACCGGTAATGAGATTAAAGGCTCAAGCTTCAACCATCACACGGAATAAAATGCATATTAAAATGCCTTCCTATATCCTTCAGGAAGCTGGAAATGGGCTCCCGGGACCTCCAGGTAGCTGTTATGCAAATACAGTGGGCACATATTCATAGCAAATAATCTTTAGAGTTCTCTTTCCCTGAGAGAAAATGCTTTGGAATTGTCCCCTTGAGAGGACCTTTCACCTCCTCTGCAGTCCTAGGTGGCTCTGCAGAATACAGAAGGGTTGAGCCCACCAAGCTGCTGAGCAAGGAAGCTCTGCAATGCAACCTAGCTTCAGCAATCAAGAGCAAAGGATGGAGAAGAATGAACCAGCCATTTTCTTCTTTATCCCTTGTGGTTAGGCCTGGTTTCTCTCACCCCATTGTTCGAGTTGATTGTGTTTTTATATCTCCACCTTCCTTGCAGACACAACGCTCTGAACTGCTTAGAATGGTTAGCATATTTATGATTAGCATATTTACGATTTGCATATTTCAGCAAAAAGCCAGACAGCAGAAGCATGTGACTTAATGATAATACTTTTTATCAGAGGGATGAAATTGGGAGTTTGGGACACTCATAGATATCCGTAGCTTCTTCTCGTGATGGCTTTTTTTCTTTATAGGGTACAGAATGACTAAAAATCCAGGACATGGAGTCTGTAAGTGAATTTTATAAGAAGGAAGGACAGGAGAGATCTCCCTTGACAAATCCAATATGCTGTTTAAAATGCATTAAAAAAGCTTCGTGTGAAATGAGCCTTGAATTGTGCATTCAGTCTGAATGTGACTTTCATAGTGGATGAGGAAATAGGGGCAGAAATAAACTGTCTGCCTTGGAGTAGAGTTTAGTGATACAGTGTGTGCTCCATGTGTGTAGGGCCTGGCTTGGTTCAATCCCCAACACCATTATAACAATAGAATGAAAAATAAAATAAAATTTTTAGGATGCCAGACAATCATCTTCCAGAAGATCATCTTTTTCATGCCTGTAGTGGGAACAGAGAAATTAAATTAATGCTTTTCCAGGCTTTCTTTTGCTATCACAGATACTAGAGACAATCACCTTATAAAGAATGGCTTATTAGGGCTTCCAAATCATGACTATTGGCTTGAGCCTGTGATGATGCAGCACATCAAGATGGAAACATATGATGGAGCACAACTCCTCACCTCAGGGTTAAGATTGAGGGCAAATAAATATCAGGGTCCTACAATCTCCCTTGAAGGTGCATCACCAATGACCTGAATATTTTCCACTATGCCCCACCTTTTTAAAGTCCATCACTTCTGTGCTGGTTAGTTTTTTGTCAACTTGACACAAGCTGATCCATCCAGAAGAGGCATCCTCAACTGAGAAGATTCCTCCATCACACTAGCTTGTAGGCAAGTCTGTAGAGGCATTTTCTTAATAATTGATGTGGGAGGGCTCATCCCACTGTGGGTGGTGCCACCCCTGGGTTGCTGATCCTGGAGCTGAGAAAGTCATGGAAACAAGCAGTAAGCAGAACTCCTTTATGGCATCTGCATCAGTTCCTGTCTCCCAGTTCCTGCCCTTAAGTTCCTGCCCTGACTTTCCATAATGACAGACTATATCTCTAAGTTAAAACAAACCCTTTCCTTACCTAGTTGCTTTTGGTCATGGTGTTTAATCACAGAAATAGAAAGTAAACTAGGTAGGACAACTTCTTAACAGTGCCACATTGGGAAACAAGCCTTTGTTACTGGGGCCTTTGGGGATGGTCTGGATCCAAAGTACAGCAACTGAAAATTCCAAATTTTAAAACAACAAACAATCACCTTGCTTTCAGGGCACTTGAGTGTTTAACCTCCATTAAGATGCAGCCATCATCACTGCATCGTTAAGATGCAGTCATTCCCCCCTAGTCCATTATCCATCTTCTACTTCATGGACTCACCCAAACAGCAGCAGTAACAGAAATAAAATCAACCAGGTATGCTCGTTGTCTGTACAATTTCCCTAGCTATCAGTTAACTCACCACTGAAGATTTCTCCACTAACATGGGTGCTGTAGCTTACACTTTGCCGCCAGACAATGAAGACATGCTGATCGAATTAATGAACAGTGGTGAAGGGTGAGAAAAGCACATGAACCAAGAGAAACTTTAGAAGGCAGAAAAATAGTTCTGGATAAACAAATGTTTGAGATTAAATGGAAGAACTTATTATACATGTAAAAAAAAAAATTGCCTAATGTTGGAAAATAGACCAGGGTTTTACTTGTGAATTAAAAATCATCAAACTGGGGGAAAAAAGGCAACTTCTCTCAAAATCACAGTGGCATTTAGGAGTTTCACTTCCCCAGGAAACGTGGTGTTCACACCATGTTACACAGAAACATTTTTAAAAAGTGCTGGTTTCCGGCTTCTTGTTCCATAGAAGAACCAAGTACTGTCTCAGGAGAAAACACGAATGTTCCCCACACCTGTACCTCCACCCTTCCACACAAACCAAGAGAACCGTGTCCTTCCCTGGACATGCGGGATCCTGTAAGTGTGTTTGCTTTGAAACCTCAGACTGTTTCACATAGCTCAGGATCAATGCTGTGACTGGGAAGAATGCACCCGTTAAAAAAGGAGAGGATGGCTTTGAGAAGGTACAATATTGATATGGTTATTACCAGCATATTAAAAAGCTTAGTCAGGGTTCCTATTCCTGCACAAACATCATGACCAAGATGCAAGTCTGGGAGGAAAGGGTTTATTGAGCTTACACTTCCACTCTGCTGTTCTTCACCAAAGGAGGTCAGGACTGGAACTCAAGCAGGTCAGGAAGCAGGAGCTGATGCTGAAGCCATGGAGGGATGCTGCTCACTGGCTTGCTTGCTTCTCCTGGCTTGCTCAGCTGGCTTTCTTCATGGTGTGTTCATTGTCTGTACAGTATCTCTAGCTATCAGTTAATCCACCATTTGGCAGCTACTTCTAACCCTTCTCGGAATGAAGTAGTTAAAGACACACCTGACCTTCTCTAAATATCAGCTCCATGTTCCCGGTTCTACTAACCACAGATCAAAATACAAACAAACAAGCCATCTTTTCGTCTTTATTCCCTATACAATACAGCATGATAACTATATATATGGTATTACAAATCCTTTAGAGATGATTTACCTTACACATTTACATTACAGGCATGGTGGGGGACCACGCTACAAGAGGCAAGCCTAAAGCCAGCCTGGGCAACATAGCAAGAACTCTGTCTGAAAATAAATGGAAAAGAACTGGGGATGTACCTCAGTGACAGAGTATTTGTGTAGCACGCACGCGGCTCTGGGTTTCATTCCTGTAAAATAAAATAAGAATAAAATACAGTATATGATGTCTGTGTACAGGCTGTTTGGAAGAACTGCCATCTCACAGAAGGTTGGTCTCTCTGAGGCATCTTGGAATCAGTTCCCTGCAGGCATCAGTGACACTCTGTGCAGCTATATTCTTGGAAGGATTACATTTCTTTGAATGTGGGATTCTCACTCATTGAGATTAATTCATCGGAAAACACCTTCCTCAATTCCGTTTTCTCCTGATTGAAAAATCCTGACTACATGTTAGAACATGTTTCCCTGAAAGCAAAGGAAAATTAATCACCAAGAACTATCATCATCAAGGATAAAATTACATAAGGGCCTCGGAAGACGAGACAGGGTTTGAGCTACGCACAGGTGTGGTTGAGTGAGACACTGCAGAGAGCTCAGAGCCCCCGTTGTTTGTCAGCACAGGCCCCCTTGACCACCGTGCTCTACCAGCTATTTCAATGGATTCTGAGCCAAACCATCTTTTGATGTGGTGGGAGGGGCCTGTGGACACTTAGCAGCAGTGCTCTTTCTGTCCTGCCTTTCAGAGGCAGCAAACTGGTGAGCCAAGAAAACGATCTAACTTCCTCTCAGACAGGGATTTGCTGACACTGAACTTAGAGTGGGGTTTTTAGAAGACATATAATTAGAATCCAAAGTGAAGCCAGTTTAAAATAGGTTATTAACAACGAGTAGTCTGCAGTTTCTTAACTCCTAAACGATAGTACCAGGACTAGCATTGATCTTCTAGACTATACATTTTGTGGTGGGGCAAGAGAGGTGGCCATAGATACCACAAGGCACAAACTTTTCACAGTCACGTGCATGCACATATGCACATATGTACACATGCACACACATGAACATATGCATACATACGATCACATGCACAAATATTCACACTTGCACACACATATACAAATACATGTACATGTGCATGTATGTACATATATGCATATGTATATATATGTATATATATATATATACATATATATACAAGCACACCCACATTTCTCACTTAGGGGTCCAATATAAGTGTTGCAAGCAATTAAGTTTCTATTATTAAGGAGGAAATATGTGCCCTAGTTATTCTTAATTTTTCTTCAGTCATTGATCAAAATGGCTTCTCATTTATTTACACATTTAAAAAAAATCTTAGCCTTTGACCTCTGTTGTACAGTATGGATGCCAGACCTTTAACCTCCCCACCCATGGCCAGGTTATTTTGAATGTTCCCATTAGGAAGCCCCCGGGAGGAATCTTCTATTACTTTCCTGTCTGGGTGAGTGTCAGAATAACTCAGCACAACACTCACACAAACATGCTTGTCTTAGGGTTTTTATTGCTGTGACGGGTGATCTTTTTGTACACTGCGTAAAGCTTGTCTTTGCACTACTCAAATGCTGTTTCTCTATTGACAGAGATCTGACCACTGGCTGCACTTTGGTATGGTTAAGCATCACTTGTCATAGTGCTTTGTAATCTTCTCCTCCATCACCTTCTGATTGATTTAGTAAAAAGCTTATGTCCAATAGCAAAGAAGGAGCGAATAGTCGGGACTTCGGGGAGTGTTAGGAACTCTAGGAAAGAGTAAGGTACTGGAGAATTCCCCAGCCAGACCTGGAGAAAGAAGCAGCCTGGGACTGAAGGAGAAGGAACTAAGGAGCCATGTGGCAGAACTTAGATTAGTATAAATGAGTTAATTAAACTATGAGCTAGTTGGAAACAAGCCTAAGCTGGGAATAAAGCCTAAGTTATAAGTACATAAGCACTCATAAATAAATATAAGTTTCTATGTCTTCATCATGTCTTTATTCATAGCTGGGGCCAGCATAGAAAGTCCCTAGGGTTATCCACCATGACTACAGCAACATTTAATTAGGTCTGGCTTACAGTTTCCGAGGTTTAGTTCATCATTATCATGACAGAGAGCATGGCAGTGTGCAGGCAGACATGGTGCTGGCGAAGGAGCTGAGAGTTTTACATCTTGATCCACAGGCAGCAAAAGGAGACTGTATGCCACACTGGGTGTAGCTTAAACATAGAAGACCTCAAAGCCTGCCCCCTCAATGACACATTTCCTCCAACGATGCCATATGTACTCCAACAAGGCCACACCTACTAATAAGGTCACTGCCTATGGGCCAAGTATTCCAACACATGAGTCTATAAGGGCCATACCTATTCAAACCACCATAATGCTAAACTGAAATGCTCACCCCTGAACCATGTGTTCCCTGGCATGTGTCCCAGGCCCTGTCACTAAATGCTTTCTGTCAGACAGACTTGACATCTATTAGGGAAGGTATGAATATTGTAAGACCAACATTAGCAGACAACTGGCAATTAGCTGGAATGTTTGTAATTCAAGACAACTAAGGGAACAATAGAAATACGCAGGCCAATTAGAGAGAAGAAAAGGCAAAATTGGAGTCATCAGTGCTCTAGGCACACCTGTGCATGGAGCAAATCTGGGTGTGAGCGTAAGTGCAGCAGTCCACAGCCCTTTACCGACAGCTTTGCACTTTGCAGTTTCACTTATCCACAATTAGCTGTGCATCTAAAAATAATGCAGCAGAAAGTTCAGAAATAAAACCCCACAAGTTTGAAATTGAACACCACTCTGATTCCCACATCCTCCCACCTAGGGTGAGCTCTCCCTTTGCTCAGTGTGTCAGTGATGTGTATGCTGCTCACCCGATGTCACTCAGGAGCCCTCTAAGTCATCAGACCAGCTTCAGAGGATTCTCAGTCCTGTGCTCAGTAATGCTTATTTATTTAGAAATGACCCCAAGACACAAGAGTAGTGGAGCTGGCAAATTTATCACAGTGCATTGTCACACTTGTCTCCTTTTATTATTACAGTACTGTTAATCTTTTACTATGCGTTATTTATAAATTAAACCTTATGATAGGTAAGTATGCACAGAAAAAATATAGCATATATAGGGTTGATAATTACTCACCGCTTTAGGTTTCTACTGGGAGTCTGGAGATAAAGGGGGATTACCATACATACATACACAAACCAAACAGGAAATGAATCATCTAGGTGAAGCATCGCCTAGAACTCTAAAGTTCTTTTCATCTGTATGTAGTAAGATCTTCAAACATTACCTTGTTGTGAATGGTCCCCCACTTTGTTAGACCATCCTTTTAAAAAAAAAAGAGGACTAGCATCAAGAATACAAAGAGAAATAAACCCAGGTCTGTAGCCTGTAGCACTGTGCTTGAGATTCTAGAGGCATGGTCACGGGAAAGACAGACAATGGAAGACCTACAGCCCAGTGTGTGTAGCAGGAAGTCTGGTGTCTTGGAGGTGGTTAGAAAGGACTTGAGAATGAAGAGGGCTGACTGGCAGCCATCCATCCTGCTGTGCGCATGCCAGTCCATGTTTAACACATGGATTCTTGCTGGGCCAGGATTCTTTGTGAATACCTGTTTGGTCATTACCTAACACCTCCATCCCTATAACCTGATGGGCACCGAGAAATGGTCTACGACCTCTCTTGAATAGTCCATCCCTATAATTCCTCCCAAACCATAGTAGGTCTTTGAGATCCTTCCAGTGATTGTTGAGGACATGTAACAGCCTCCTGAAGGGGAGAGATTCCATGGTAAAGCACACCACCTATTACATGGCTATTTTAATAAATGTAGGTGAATCTACATTGAATCTATCCATGTTTGCTCAGCAGCGTATCCATTGCATAAGGTGAAGGACACTGAACCTCAGCCTTGATTTCCTGAACCAAAAGCATTTGCTTACTTGGTCCCAAGAGATCATATGAAAAATTAAAACTGCACACAGTTGACACAATGTGGGGCATGCATATGTGTGTGTGTGTGTGTGTGTGTGTGTGTGTGTGTGTACACATACATACAGGTACCAAATGAAGAAAGCATCCTATACAACTCCTTAAACAACCCTGGAGGACCTCCATCATCTTTTGCTCCCTCACAGTATACAATGTTTACTGGGTACCAGTCTAGAAAGTTCATTACGGTTTGAATGAGAAATGTCCCCCACAGCCTCAGGTATTTAAAGACTTGTTTCCCAGTTGGTAGCTGTCTGAGAATGTTAAGGAACCTTGCTGGAGGAAGCATGTCACTGGGGGCAGCTTTTGAGAGTTTATACCTTCACCCTACTTCCAGTTTGGTCTCCCTGCTTCATGTTCATGGGTAAAGACGTGCCTGCTCAGCTTCCTGCTCTGGCCACCATGCCTGCCATGTCTCCCTGACACGGTGGCTCTTAGCCTCTGGAACCATAAACCTAAAATAAACTCTTCTGTAAGTTGCTTTTCTTCTGATATTTTTATTTTAGCAACAGAAAAAAACCTAGACCTCCATGCTATATGACAGGACTCAAGCACTCAGAACACAATAGCTGCCCTACTGAGCCTGTGCCATTTTACAATGGATGTTGACTACAGTCAAATGATTGTAATCATCACTTTCAGTGGCCATGTGAAATGATTCTGTGATTGTTTTGTTAAACATCTTCTTAGGGTATTTAGGTATAAAAAGCAATACTCTAGACTCAACTTGCTGACAGCTCTTGGGCCTTTTGGGCCTGATGTACCTTAAACTTTGGCTTTCCAGGAGGACAGAGGCTTTCAGTAGACACCCACATCCTTTTATCTTGTGGATAAGTTGTCTTGTATGCTCTATGGATGTTCTAGGAAACTGTCTCACACAATCCATACAGCTCTACAGAGCTGTCTCAAACATTCTGAAAATATTCCATGTAGTTCTTTACACACACTTGGTGAACACTCCAAGGCTGTCGCATGTGCTGTATGAATCCTTTGTGACATTATGTTACAAGTTTGTAACTCTGTGAACTTGTATTACTTAAAAGATAATGTTGATCCTCTTCCTTGACCCTTCAATCATGAATAGTGAGTGAGACTACTCAGACCACTCCTGAGATTACAGAATCTTAGTTTTTCCTATTTATTTTCTTAGAGACTGTAGGAAAAACACCTGAGCTTCTTAAGGGGCTTATCAGTGTATCTGGTAGAGGTGGTCATCTTACCTGTGGGCAGGTGTTCTCAGAGGTTCTAGCCCAGCCAGGATGGAAGGGCAGATCCTTGATCATTGACATAAATTAGTCATGGCCCATGAGAATATCAGGAGAAATAAAGCCAGAAACCCCAACGTTTTCCTCCTCTTCCTTTTGATGTATCATGTACCTTTTGAAGCTATGTGTTGTAAGAAGCAGAAGTATATTATTTTCTCTTTCCAGTTTTTTCTTGTATAATTTTTCATTTAGAAAATTCAGACAAGCTGAGAGAATAGGGTAGTCTGATAAAAGTCTGAACTAATTCTTTTAGATATTACAATGTTAACATTTTGCTACATTTCCTTCCTGTATTTGCTACCTGTATGTCTCTCTCTATATTATGCTTATATAACTATATGTATTATTATATACTTAGTAATTGCAGGGTAGTTTAAAGTCAGGGTATTTTTTTTTAACCATAATATAAGTTCTTCAGCAAATAAAACTAAAAAGGTTATTTATATTACAAAACACAATCAGCATGTTTAGGAAAATAAACACAAATTATATAAGTGTCATCTAATATTCTATTTATATGAAAATAATTTCCCAATGGTCCAAGAATTATTCTTTATGCTCATGACATGATTTTATTTTTATAAACTAGCAGTGAATTGTTGACACTTGGGTCATTCCTGCTGCTGTTAGACTTAAGGGCATTCTAATATTCAAATGATCCTTTGTACCCCTAATCTCAGTTACTTGAAGCATATTCTATTTTTATAATAATGTTACCTTGGTTGGACCCCTCTAAAAATCTCATGCTGGTTATCGCTTCTGTGTATAAACACAACAATTAGGAAATAAGAATTTGAAATTTTCTCAGGCTCCAATTACCAATGGCAACTGTAGGGCAGATAACACTGGGTCCTGACTTTCCCATCACTCATTCATTAAGGATGTTCCTGGCCTACTGGGACCTTCAGTGGATCTCCTTGCATAGTCTCTACACAAAGCAGCTCTGCAGATGTGAGTATTGACCAGATTCGGACATGGATTTTAATGTGATATCCATCCTAGAATCCCAGTGGTTGGTTGGAATATTTTTAGAAGTACACAGAAATAATCTCAGTCAACAAAGAAAATCCATGCCCTCTGCTTCTGACCAGAGAACACGACTTCATCTATCTCCCAAGTCCAGGATTCAATCATGTATAAAAACAGGAAGAGCTCCTCCTGCCACAGGGTCTATGTGCTATCTAAAAGCTAAATCAGACATATACATGCCATGTGTTGCAAAGAAACATAGCTTGAATGTATCTCCCAAATGCTCATTTGTTACAAACTTAGTTCCCTTATTTGTATGCTGATGGCATTTGAATAGGACCCAGGGAAGAGATCTGTATGAGATGATGAAGGTGGGTCCTTGTCATGGCTTCTATGCTTAATAAGAGGGAGCAAGACTGGAGATAGTCTGTTCTCACTTCCTTGTTATATGACACCATACTATGATGCATCAAGAAGACCGTTGCCAATTTCCAACCTTACTGTTGGACTTCCAGCCTCCACAATGATATGAAATAACCTTTTGGTCTTTATAAAGCACCAAGTCTCTGGTATTTTATTATAACAGCAGAAAATAGATAAGGTCACACAGTACCAAGAAGTGATGGGCAAAGTGTACCTGTCCTGGGAAGCACTCAAGGGTGACATTCTGACGAGGTTCGAGATTTGAGCTGCAATGAGGGATGGAGGCGTTAGAGGATCTAGAAACCAGTAGCATCATGGAGTAACTGTTGAACCTTAGCTGGGTATAGCTATAGATGAATGGACCATGAAAGTGTGAAAGTGTCAGAGAATGGGATGGAAGACAGTGATGACCGGAAGTCTGTATGACAAGTGTGGACTATGCAGACATCTGGAAGCCAGGCTAAGTTTTAGAATTTACTTCTGACTCAGGAAACCACTGGAGCAAAGCCACTGTGTATCCACAATGATCAAGTGGATAAGCTTCCGTGGACTACTTATCTTTGTACCAATTTTCCCCAGCTCCTTATTTTTCTACACTTTCCTAAGTCTCAAGACCTAATGTATGCACAGTTTTGTACATCAGAGTGGGCAAGTGATCTTACATCCTTTGGGAGACGCTGTATTATCTTTTGTACATCAGTGTGGGCAAGTGATCTTACATCGTTTGGGAGAATCAAACATATCTGTATTATCTTTCTATATCCATGTCTCTATTCCTCTATCAACTTAACACGGTAAAAAATTTAAATTTGTTTGCTTGTTTTCCACTAACATTGTTGTTTAATAAAGCATGATGTCAGCTCAAAACAGGTAAGAATGATATTCAGGCCTGAAGAGTTTAGCTCTATAAGAAAATGCTGTATCCCCCTAGGAAGGGTGATATTTGAATAAATCTAACCACACAAAGCATAGGCAGTCCCAGTAGCAATATGACGATCCAGTCCTACGTCACTGTTTCCAGACACAGTGTTGATCTATAAACATTTCCAGGTTAACCTTTAGACTTTGAGTATTTTCCCTACAGTTTCCACAAACAGACTCACTAGCTCACCTGCTCAAGATGAGCTCTGGCAGCTCATGGAAAGTGGGTCAAGTAGTCACTTCCACCAGAAAGAAACATGAACCCTTAAGATAACACTCATGAGCTCCTACCAGTGAGGGATAGGATAGAGTGTGGGGGGGGGGGTGCCAACACTGTGTGGCCACAGGCTGTCTGCTGAATGACTTTATGGGCTAAATATTAGGAAAAGTGTCTCTTCCTAATGGGGTTACTTGCAGCTGCAAACAGTCTTACATAATCTTGTGCTCTGGGCTTCCTGCATGCCAGGCAAGCACTTAATTCTTGAGCTATATACCTTCTTTTTACTATGTGTATTGACACAAGGTCTTTCAAAACTGTCTATATTAGTCTTGAACTCACTCCAGCTCAGGCAGGCCTTCCTGCCTCAGCCTCCTTAGTAGCTGGGACCACTGGCTTGAGTTACCAACTCTGGCTAGTTTCAGTCTTGAGTTTTCTTCAGATTTTAGGAATCATGGTGTTTAAGAGTGGTGATTATGTACAACTGTTCACCAAAGCCAGATAATACAGTTAGATCTCCATATCCATAGATTCAACCAACCACAAAGAGAAAAAGAAGGATTTGTATTGAATATTTACAGATATTTCTTTTTGTAATTATTTTCTAAACACTATGGACAATTATTTAAGCACTGTAGACATCTTATAAATCATTTAAACATAATTTAAAGCATATGGGAGGAGTGTGTACATTCTGTGCACACACTATACCAGTTGGTTGAAGAGATCTGAGCATCTTCAGATCTGCCTTCATTTGCTTTCTGTTGCTGTGACAAACTCTGTGACCAAAGACTACTTGGGGAGGAAAATCAACTTGGGTTAATTTCGGTTTACAGTTGTGATTCACCATGAAGAAAATTCAGACTCTTGGAAGAATGTTGCTTACTGAGCTGTTCCTCACGGCTTGTTCAGTCTGAGTTCTTTATACAACCCAGGACCACCTGTCCAGGGATGTTCCACACACAGTTGGCAGGGACCCTTGCACATCAATCATTAATCAATGAAAAACAACCGACAGATTTGCCCATAGGCCAATATCAATTGTTTCCCTCTTCCCAAGTGACTAGCTTGTGTCAAGTTGACAAAACAATAAGAACAACAACAACAACAAACAAAAAAACCTAACCAACATGAAGCATGGGAAGGGCTCGTAAGAAAACAAATTTTCTCAAAGCATTATAGGGTGACTGTAGAGATAATTAGAAGGAGAACTGTAAGCCATTGTTTCATATTAATGTCTTCAATCCAAATTTTGAGCATGGAAGCTTTCCATCTTTGATTTAAGGTTTACTTTTCACAGAAAATTTAAAATTTTTTCTGACTATATATATATTTTAAAAACAAACAAACAAACAGGGTCTCACTATGTAGCCCTGGCTAGCTTGAAATTCACTACTCAGAAACACGCTGGCCTCAAACTTATAAAGATTGGTTGCTTCTGCTTCTTGAGTATTGGAATCAAAGATGTGCGCCACCAAGCCTGACCAACCATAATCATTTGCTTTATTGTACCATATATAAATATATTGTGCCATATTCAGAATAAAAACAATCTACTTAAATATATGCTAACACCTCTAAGGCAGCCAAAGTCCTCGTCCTCAGGAGAGGAGCAGATGGGACAGTGTGCAGGTTGGTGTGAGTGGCAGGTACAGGATAGTCAGGAAAGGCCCTGGGATTCCCTTCCCTCATGAGCTGTGAGACCAAGATGGGATAGCAAACACAGATTCACAGACAGAGTCATGGAGAAGTCCTGCTAGGGAGGCCCAAGGTCCCAGAGGTCACATGCAGTCCATCCTCGTTTTGTGGTTTTCATGGTTTGGATAGTAAGTGTCCCCAAAGTCCCATATACTAAATGTTTGACCACCAGGTTGTGATATGACTGAGAAGTAGTAGAACCTTTGGGTGTAGGGCCTGGTGGGGGAAGTTACATCACTAGTACCTTGGCTTGCTGGCTGCCAAGGTGAGTAGCTCTCTCCATGTGCTTCCATCTCTATGTGTGGTTTCTCCCTTGACCCAAAGCAACAGGACTAAGTGACCATGGACCAAGACTTCTGAAATCATGAGTCAAAGCATACCTTTCCCCTTTAAATCGCCATCTCATGGGCTTTCTTTGTCAAAATGATGGAATGCTGACTAAACTGAGCAGCAGAGGTATTCAGTGTCCATGTCATGAGCTTACTATCTGCCAGGAGGGGGGAAAAAGTGTGGTCACCAAGAGGAAAGAATTTGCTCAGATGAACTTTGAAATTACCTTGCCATTGCAGCAGCGATGCCCTCCCTGGCTTTGGGTTAAATTCAGAAGATGCAACCATTGCATAAAGGGAAAAGGCCACACTCTAAGACACCACTCTTGAGGGACAGTAACCACGAACACTGTACCTTTTCAAGATGGTTCAATACATAGGGCTTGTGCTTCCAGTAAAACTCACCACTGACAATGTGAATTTTTTCCCAAAGTCCCATTAATGGAAGGGGAAGAAGAGCAGTTTCTATGTGATGGCCAGATTGTCCATCTACCTCATTAAGTTCTTTGTGCCATTAGTTCAGCAGATAGGCAGTGAACATTTACCAAGTGCCAGGCCCTGTGAACTGGTAACACAAACAGGGTTACCAGATGTGGTTGGAGCAACTCCTTGACCTGTCAAGAATCCACTGTAGCCAGATAAATCTGACTGCTACTTCATGGTGACTATGAACCAATGCAGACACCACAGCATCTCCTGGAACCTTCCTGACTAGGTCAGGCTGTGCCATGATCAGCTAAGCTACTTACAGAGAGCAGCTTATAAATGACCAAGAAACTCTAGGTCCCCATCAGCAATGCAGAAGCTGAAGCTCTATCTCGGCACTACATCACAATTTGCTTTGTATTGAGGTCCTGGGAAATTCACAGGCCCACTGTGGTGGGCCTTGTGTGAAGAGTGAATAGAAACCCATAGTTTAGGCAGTGGAGGAAGGCCATTCCACAATGAGAGCCTGCCAGCTTTGAGTGTGACCCTGAATGTGAAGATACTTGATGATTTGGGACAATGAAAAAGGACAATATTCTGGGAACACTGGTGCTGAGGAGTATAGTGGGTGAGTAATCTGCATCAAGTAGGTCCTCAGAGGTCCTTGGTTTGGGGCTAGGTCCCTGCTCTGGAGCCCCACTCCCCCCATCCTACCCCCAGCTACTTCCTCCTCTGTGGAGGAGAGAGGTAAGTATCGCTTCCCTTGGACTACTGAGACCTGTTAGTACCCGAAACCTGTTTACAACTCTGAGGTCCTACTACTTCTCTTTTGAGGAGAAACAGATGAGTTGCAGGATGCCCACGTGCACATCATACTGCTGGCAGAGCAACTAGTGAGGCAAAGGCCTCCAAACTCCCCAAGCAAGGGATGGAATCAGGCTGCCTTAGGCTCCAACTGTGAATGCTGGGAAGATGGGCTAGAGAGGCGGGTAGGTGGGGTTACAAAAGCTGGCTCTACAGGATCCTGGGTTTCCTCATTCCCTTCTCTGGGTTGAGCACTCAGGCTTACTTTGTACCTTGGTTTGGGGCTAGGTCCCTGCTCTGGAGGTCCCTACCCCTGGCTTCCTTCTCTGTCAAGGAGTAATGACCTCCCTGCGCCCTTGGGCTGCTGAAATGCATACCTGTCACCCCCTGAAACCTGTTCACAACTCTGAGGTCCCTGCTTTTTATGCAGTCTGTTGCCAAAGATCTGGGTCACTCAGGGTTAGCTGGGGAAAAGGCTTCCAACCTTTGTGCTCTCTTCACTCTGAAAGATAAGGGAGAAAGAAAAAAAACTTGAAGAAAAAAAATAACTAAAAGTAAGACAATCACAGAAGAAATTCAACTGAATATCCAAGCACCCCTCCTGAAATACAGGCTTTGAATTCCATGCAGACTTGTGTACAAGCGCTATTTATTCCTATGGATGGAACTGAAGTATCTGGTTCCCAATGCTCTTACCTGTGAGCAAAGCTCTGCCTTGGATACAGCTCAGTAATTGTAAACCTGGCTTGGCTGTGGAGCAGGTGACCCAGAGAGCTCCTGTTTGTTCTCCATTTTCACATTCTATTATGTAGCTTCCAGCATTGAATCAGCCAATAAGCTTGACTTATAACCCGAAACCATTCCATGTCCTGTGTATCTGTTACTGACATTTATGTAACACAGGCCCTCAAAGGTGTTCACTGCCCTCCACAACAGTACTGGAGGGCTTTTGAATTCTTGCTTTAAAGTCCCAACTTAATTTGAGATACTGTTCAAAAGTTCCAGATTTTGGCTCATTTTGGATTTCAGATTAGGGATGGTCAGCCTGGTACTGTCTATGTGTATATCAGAAAACACCTTTGGTCCTAAGCATTGCCTAGTGCCAGTAACTACAGCTCCTATAACTGAGGTGTACAACGGCCATGTCATGTCCAGAAGTCAGCATTTCATGGCTCCTCCCCACCCACCAACTTACATTCTTTCTGCCCCCTTTTCTATGATGACCTCTGAGCCTTAGATGGGGGAAGATTAATAAAGAGGACTCATCCACAGCTGAGCACTCACAGTTACTTATATTTGGCACTTAGACCAGTTTTATGCTCCACATCAACTGTTAGCCCCTCCAGAAGGAGACATCTCTAAAGCTGAGAAGAACACGAATCCACAGGTGTGGCCATAATATTTAGAAGGCAATTTGACAACAAGACCCTTTAGTGATACAATGATCACCTTTCCCAGGGTCTGTGATCTCCCTAGTAATGGGCTTTTGACCAGGTTCTAGTACCAATCATGAAATCCCTACAGTGGGGCATTTCCCAGCATTACATGCTCCCAGGAGACCACCATTGTACTAGCAGGCACATCTTGCCAGGTAGCTCAGTGTGGTAGCAGTCGGGCTGGAATCGGTTCATTTTGCAGCCATATGGTAGACCCCTGTGCCTACATACCAGGAGTTTATTTACTCCTGTCTTCTGGATGAGCATCTATGCACTACCAAACAATGCAACCACAGTTGGCTGGTACATGTCTTTTAGTGTGCACACAGAACTATTTTCTAGAATTGGGAAACATACTCCCTGGAGGAACTGTTGGGCCGTAAGTTATACATATTTTTAGTTTTAGCCAAGTCCTGCTAGCTGCCTATTTCAATGGGAATATCACTATCAATGTCTAAAAGTCCACACTTCCTTAGAAGCAAACATGTTTGTTCTTGTCAAATTCCTCTGCTTTTTAAAGGTTAGGAATACAGGTCCCAAATGTTTCTGTGGAATGCACATATTCCAAAATTATTCTAATTAGTAATCAGTAGGAAAATCAGAGATATGAAAAAATGATTCAAAGACCATTTCAGAGTGTTACCTGCCTCCAAACTCAGCACTCCAGAGACTAAGGCAGAAGGATCAGTGGTTTGAGTCAGCCTGAGCCACAACGATCTTATATCACAATGAATAGGGAATAGGATTTGGTATTTATTCTTTTTTTTTTTTTTTTTTTTTAATGGTTTTTCGAGACAGGGTTTCTCTGTGTAGCCCTGGCTGTCCTGGAACTCACTCTGTAGACCAAGCTGGCCTCGAACTTAGAAATCCACCTGCCTCTGCCTCTCGAGTGCTGGGATTAAAGGCATGCGCCACCACTGCCCGGCTGGTATTTATTCTTGTTCTGAGGGGTGTGTGTGTATGTGTGTGTGTGTGTGTGTGTGTGTGTGTGTGTGAGAGAGAGAGAGAGAGAGAGAGAGAGACAGAGAGAGACAGAGAGACAGAGAGAGACAGGAGAGAGAGACAGAGAGACAGAGAGAGACAGAGAGAGAGAGACAGAGAGAGAAGGGAGGAGACTCAGCAAGTAATCCAGGCTGCTGACCTAGGAAGCACTGTGGAAGCCCAGGTTGGCCTCCAGCTTCAGAAGGTCTTCCCATCCCTGCCTGGGTTACTTGAATTACATATGTGAGCCATTCCAGACCCATACCATCTTTTTTTTTAAAGTAGTAAATTGAAGTTTCGAGACTGTATAGAAAAATGATTAATGAATGCTCTACGCGGCATAAAAGACAGTGTGTTCTAACCAGTGACTCTCCAACAGCGACTGCTTTTACTCTGCCATCTAGTTTTACTTCCAGATCTCTTTAAGCAACTTCTATTAACATGAAAACACGTTCTTCAGCGCTCAGGAATGACAGGCTCAAAGTGGAGGCCAGCCTCACCAAGCTAGGCCACTTGAGCAGCAGCGAACTGAAGACTTGACTGTTCCCAGCAAACTCTACCCTAAAGATGGGGTGTTTGAAAAGCGTACTTCTGGGGATCCTGGGGATGATGCTGGGGGGGGGGGCAACTTCAGAAGGGACATGGTTTCAGGCAGGAGTGGGGGCTGGCACTGGAGTGCCTCTGCGGAACTTTTTGGTAAATAGGAGGAGGGGTACTCCCTTGCCCAGCAGGTTTCTGCAGTGACAAAAAACGATCTAAATACCTGCCCCCTGCCGGGGATGACTGGTCAACAGATCCAGTCAATGAGATCCAGAGAAGGAATACCAGTTGCCAACTTCTAATGTCTCTGTTCTACACTGGGCTTCGCTGACTCTCCACAACCGTGTAAAAGGCATAGTAGTCCTCTGTTGTAGGCAGAAGAATGTGTCTGGAACCAACTTACAATTATTAATGCTAGACACTGTCTTTCAATTGGGAGCAGTGTGGTGCACTCGTTCTCAGTGGGCAGCTCTGCCAAGGGGGACTTCCTAAGCTCCTCCTGAGTTGCTCTCTCCAGGGAGACCCCTGTCCCCTACAATTCTGTCCCATATCCTTTTGGCGGATAACCCTAGGGGTGGCCGGCCGGCCAACCTCCCGGGGGCTCCTCTTCTAAGAGACGCACGGTCTTGCCTTCTGGTCGGTCTGTCCCACCGAGTCTCGGGCCTCTGTCAAACTAAGGCACGACCGGAATGCGCGGGAGGACCCGGGGCGGAGACGCCGGTAACCGAGGGGACACGGGGCGGGCCAGCCCAAGTCCCGGCCCAGACCGGGCGGGTCGAGGGCGGTACGGGGACCAGCACCAGTCCCACCGTCCCGATTCCCGCGTGGTATAAGCCCGCGTCTCCGCCCCGTGCGGCACCGCCCCGGGACTCTGGACTCAGCGACGTGTCGATCCCACCCCAGCGTGGGCCAGGCAGAGTGCTCAACTCGGGGCTGGAGAATCCGGAGGATCCAGAGTAAGAAAGAGGAGGAGAAAGTCGCCCTGCGAGCGGGGAGAGCGCAGGATTCGCCCGGCCTAGCAGCCGGCCGACTGGGGAGGCGGCGCCGTGCGTGGAGCTCTGGGCCAGGACCGCCCGCGGCGGGTCAGCGGGAGGCAGGAGGGAGGCGCCGCAGCCGGGACTCGACGTCGACGCCCGTGCCGCCCCGCGAAGGGAAGTGCCTTATAAAGCTGCAGCCGGTGCAGTCCGACAGACTCCTGGCGGCGCCGCCCTGAGCGCGGGCCGCACGTAGCCGTTCCAGAGTGCGAGTGCGCGCAGAGCTGGGACACATCCGCAGGGCACCAACTTCTCCCCCACGGGGACTCTTAACCGCGGTTGCGGGGATCGATCGCGTCCCACGGAAAACCTCTGATCGCCCCTGCCAGGACCCACTCTGCCCAGGCGGACCTCAGGCGGGGGCCGAGGGCTCCCCCGGCGGCAGGGGCATGCTCCGCCCGCGGCATGGCCTCGGCAGTGTTTGAGGGCACGTCGCTCGTGAACATGTTCGTGCGCGGCTGCTGGGTGAACGGGATCCGCAGGCTCATCGTCAGTCGGCGTGGCGATGAGGAGGAGTTCTTCGAGATCCGCACCGAGTGGTCCGACCGCAGCGTGCTCTACCTGCACCGCAGCTTCGCCGATCTGGGCCGCCTGTGCAAGCGCCTCCGCGACGCCTTCCCCGAGGACCGGTCTGAGCTGGCGCGCGCGCCGCTGCGGCAAGGTGCGGGGCTGGCGGGAGTGGGGGCACCGGGGCACCAGAGGATGCGGGGAGCTGCGGGCTGCGGGAGGGGCTCTGGGGGAGGAACGTAGAGGCGAAGTGCAGTGAAGTCCCCGGGAAGAGTAACTTAAAACTCTGCGGTTCGGCACCTGACGGAGGACGTCTAGATACCGGCTATCTTGAACGGTGGTTCAGAAAGGACTGGGAGCCCGCACGGAGCCTGGGGCGCACCACTCTTGGAGGATAAATGAGATGGGTGGGGAAGGGGACAAAGTCAGCAGGACTCTTCGCCTGACTGTCCCAAAGAGTGAGCCGCTTGCTTTGAGGAGACCCAGAGCTGACAGCCACTGGGTCTCAGCCGCTATGGAGAACCATTGGTGGCTGGAGTGGGTTTGCTGGAAAGAGTAGAGACAGTTATAGAATATCGAACTGGGGGGATCGCAGCGGGTAGGATCGCTGCCCACGTCCTGCCCGGGAGAGGCACCATTCGTATTCTGCCCCAGGACAGCTGAGCCTGAAAGTGAGGTGCCACGCAGCAATCTTTCCCACCTCTCCTAGAAGGGGGCCGCCCCGCCTGCATCTGTCCGGCCAATCCAGGGTCCCCACTCCTGAGCTGGGTCCACATTCGGATTTGATTAGCCACGGGCCATCTCCTCCCTGGCCATGTGACGATCCTGTTTGGCCTTGACTGTTGTTTTCTCAAACAGCTGTGGTTTCCCCTTTCCTAGGGCCAGCAAAAGGACTGGAAGAGCCGAGGAAACCGGAGAGAGACCTTGATAGAGGCAGGGAAGAATAAAGTGTGAGGCAGTTAACGGGGTAGGCGGTGGGGCAGGAGGGATCTATAGAGCTTCTGAGCAGACTTCCCCCAGTGCGTGGCCTCCCGGGACTCAGAGACGCATGGACCCAACCCTCAAGTTTTCGGGAGTCCTCAAAGCAGTCATCCTGTGACAGCTTGGGGTGAAGTTACTCAAGGTTAACCAGTACATGTCTCCTTGGCCGCCTGTCTGGCTAAAGGCTTGAGATAATCTCTGTTTCCCTCTGGTGATAGGTTCCACCAATGTGTGGATTATGTGAATAATTAGCTCCATTCTCATGACACATCCCCTGGCAGACACATCATTTGGACAGGTTCCCAAAACCAAGTGAGTGGAGGCCTGGAGTGACAAGCCTGGCTTAGATCTCCATCCCGGTCCCTCCCAGTGGCTGAGCACCATTTCAAGATTAGACCTGTTTTTATTGTTTTAAATTTGCTATTTGTTTTAATTTAACGAATAAATATCTGAGTCAGGAAAGCATCAGAAAGGGTCGCTGGTTTACTCAGTGGCTTCTTCTGGAACAAGACAGGCCATAAATAAGTTAAACTTCCTGGCTCTCCCTCTGAGCAGGTCCCAGGGCTCTGCTGTGACCACAGTCAAACTAGAATCATACCAGCATCTGCGAGAGTACCTATTGCCTGCGGGTTTTTGTGAGAGGTGAAATGCCTGGTTGTATCTGGTGACAGTAAGTGTCTGTAAATGCCACTTGTTTACTGCCAGCACCTTCTGGCTAGGGGTGCTGGTTGCCTAGAGTGCGGGAGGGGTGTTACTTCAGTGTGGAGTCCCAAGTGAAAAGGCCTTCCCCAAAGCAGAAGGGAGGAAACCATCTTACCTTTGTTCACCTGGCCTCTTTTGCATGTGTGCAACCACCTGGAGTCCAGTCACAGGCCCTGCAGTGTAGCCACACTGTCTCCTCCGCAGAGTAAAGGAAGTATTTAGAATTAGAAGTGGGTGACTATGGTGGAGAAAACCAAGGACTATGTGAGCTGCCTTCGAGTATCTGAAGAGGAGGAAGAAGTGGAGTTGGATGAACTGATGGAGCTGGGGGTGGGAGCTACTGGGGTGAGACACAGTGGCTGACAACCTGCCATGTGCCATGTGAACTGCCCATCACTGGTGCCTGGTCCTGGCTGATGCAAACCTCTTATGAGGGTCCAGCTAGCACCTCCTAGAGGGGATGAGAATGAATGGGGAGCAAAAGAGAGGTGACCCTGAATCATGATCCATTCTGGCTCTCCTTTCTTTGCTTGATTCTCCCCTAGTAACACCCGGAGTTGGTTCCACAAAACCATGAAGGCCCGCCCTTTTTCTTTCTTTGATCCTTTCAATTCCAGGGAAGTCCCGTGTCAAGTAAAATACTCCATAGTAACACAAAAAGAAGATTCTACCTCTTTTCCATGCAAATTTGTTATTTGCATTAAAAAATTGTATTTTCAAACTACCAACAGGGAAGGTGCCCAGCTGTGTGGAGCGCTGGCAATTTAATTTCTGTCGGTCAGATTCCCAAGTCTATATTTATTGAAATTTCTGGGCCAGGTTTGATTTATGTTATCTGGTTTTTATTAGAAAATCTTCCCTAGGAATAGGCTGGTAGTGGGTGCTTGACACACAGAAGAGTGGGAGGCCATGGCTCTACTTCACATATCTGAATCTTCATGCAGTTGAAGAGGCACCAAGCCCTCTCTCTTGGCTCCTGCAGTATTGTCATGAGATTTTAGATGAGGAGAATCAGGCTTTCTTCTTCTTCTTCTTCTTCTTCTTCTTCTTCTTCTTCTTCTTCTT
>JADRCH010000055.1:653090-663603 GCA_019843965.1 Rhynchomys soricoides | reverse complement strand
TGGTGTATGCTTGGTGGCTGTCCGTAGCCTTTTTATGTGTCCTGGTGACACAGAGGCAGGGATAATGGTACCCTGAAAGGAGGCGCTCACTACCTTACCTCTCTGGCCTTCTGTTGGAATGAGATAGGTAGGGAAGATCTCAGTCTTGCTTCTCTCCTGTATATTTTTCATGGAAATTTACATTTTTCCTGGTCTCTCCTGACACTAACTATTAGCAGGTTGGTAGTTTATGACCCAGGGCTGATAGAGCCACTTCTTGCTGTGTTGTCTGTTCTCCAGCCCTGGGAGCAGGAGGTAGCTGCTTCCTATGGACATTGTGTCTGGGTTGCCAAGGGGTCCCCTCGCCCCCTCTTACTGTTCTCCTCTCTTTCACTCAAGGCTGTGTCTTGTGTTTAAGTCCCCTGAGCTATGTGATACCCTACTGTTTCAGACTGTGAGCAAGACATCTCGATTTGTTTACATCTCACATGTATGGGAAGGCCTGCGCCTAAAAGCAGAAATGTGCAAATGTTTCCTGTTGACCATTTGAGACTCTTGGAGTATTCTGATCCTCTTTGTAGTCAATACCCATTGCAGAGCCGTGACGTCTGAGCTGGCCTGCTTATCTCTGCTGCTTCAGATTCTATTTCAAGGTGGCCAGGTGAGCTTAGACTTTTGGTGACCACATTTTGGGTTTCCATTCATTTATATGGTCACATATTGGCTGTCAGGCATGGCCACACAGTGCAGGCACCAGGGACAAGGAAACGAGTAGCCAGCAACCGCTAAAACCTTGCTCTATCCCTTTGATTTTGCATGTTGGTTAAGAGAAATGCATTAATAAACAAGATCAATATGCAATAAAGTATGCTAGATACTGATAAATACTCAGAAGAAACAATACTACGTAAGCCACAAAAGAGGCCATGATTTTAGGGTCAGGGAACATGTTTAGTTTTAGACAAGTAGGTCAAGGATGATCTTACTGAGTAGAGACTCAAAGGAAAAAACAAACAAAGCAGTAGACACCTGGGGCCTCCAGGCAGATAGAGAACACTTTGAGGTTGGGGGTTAGCAGTGGAGAGATCAGTATAGCTGGGGTGGAGAATGTAGATTAGGTAGCTGGAGAGGCAGATGATGGTCAGTCATGATCTCCATCCTCACTGAGGACTCTGAGCCAGGCAGATGATTCGATATGAGTTGAACTCCAGCTGATATGGAGGCGTATGGAGGGGGTACGGAGGGCTGCTGGGACCAGGTGTGATGGAGCAGGCCCGAGAAGAGGCTGCACACTCGCCTGGTGGGGACATCCATGGAGGTGCTGAGAGACTAGAGGTTGGTGTGTGGCACACAGCACAGAATTCCGGCACACTGTGCCGCAATAGAGTAGGAAAAGCTAGCTGAGGGGGCCCAGCCTGGAACCTGACATTAGCAGCCCAAATTGTAACGTGAACCTGCGTGTGGTGTTCCTGCCCTTGCTGTGTTCAGTTTCATCACCAAGGCTGAGTACCTTCGGTGTATAGGACACTGTGTCTTCCCAGACACAAGAGCCTCAGCTGGGATAGTACCAGGAGCGACTGGACACTGATGCAGCTCCTGGCTCCACATCCCAGACGTGTGCTCTGTCCCCAGGTTTGCCCCAGCTCCTAATCACTTTGCCCTCACCTGGACATCAAAGTGTGATGTCACTGGCAAACAGGGAGGACCAGCTTCGGCTCAGAGGCACCAAGTTGACTTGTTTAGGGAGCATGCTGTAGGTGGGTCCGGACAGCAGAGCAGGGTATGGAGGTGCCACCTCTGCCTGGACTTTGATGTTGGGGTGTTAGGATGCTGCCCTTGGCATTTGCTGCAGCCTCATCCCTACGGAGAGCTTCCCCAGGGACATCCTGCCATCCTGTCTGGGCAGCTTTCACTTCTTGGATTTGACCATTTCCTCTGACTCGCCATTTTTTATTTTTTATTTTTGACACTTTCGTGTATAGATCCCCGGACACATCCTGTCCTGGGATGCCTGCTCCTCCTCCCTCTTTCTTGTTTTGTATTTGTCCCCAGATCCTTGCCCTGCTGCCCACCCCAGGCTTCTACTCTGACATCCTTGACTCCTTCTTCCATAAATGATTTCTTGGCTGCACTTGGTTTCTGATTCCCTGACTTGATGCCATAGATCTTGTACTATGGCCCAGGCTACCAAGACACGTGGGTTACCTTTCTTAGCTGTAGATGGAACTGGTTAGAACTTACATAGCTGGCCCAGCAGCTTGCACCTACATCACGGCTTCCCCCATGGGATGCTGGAGGGAGAAGCTTGTCTCTTCTCCATCAGGCCTCACTGTGAGCCTGCAGGCAAGGTACCCCTGACCCTGTGCACTCTGGTAGCTCTCCAGAAACCTAGGTCCCTTCCATTTCAAAAACCAGTTTGGGCCTGGTTATTTCTCTGCTGCTTTGGCAGACACTTTCCAGAAGTAGAAGGAGATCCATTCCTGCATTGTGCTTAGTTGACAGTAAGAGTAGCCACAGTACATGTGGATAGTAAGGCAAAGAGAATCAAAGATGAGGTACCTCTCCACAGAGCTCAGCTTGCAGCAAGTGAGGAGTGTGGGATTCAACTTGCGAGGGTGCAAAGGGCTGCCAGTGAGGTACAAGCCAGACTGTATTTTGCTTGAGTATCTTCAAAGGTGAAGGCCAGGCCATTGCACCTTCCCCTGGGCCAGCGGCAGGCTGGGGACAGTAGATTGAAGGCACATGCTGTTGTGGGTTGGCACTGCCATGACACAGAAAGATGGTTGTAGTATTTTTATATTTTGTGTGCTGGGGATTGGACCCAGGACATTCTATATACCCACTCTGCTTCTGATCTATACCCCCAGCCCCACAGAAATGCTACTTTTGCTCCCCTTTGGCATCTTTGGCTCACAGTATGAGTGTACTGTCTGTTTTTAATCGCCATCACTTAAAAGGTTGTGCTTTGTCACTTCTCGTTCTGGAGAAGATCCTGAGAACCCCTTGATCTGACTTCTGTCCCTGCTGGTGGGAAGACCGGAGGGAGCAGAGTAGCCATGGTCCTGTGTTGGTCATTCCTCGATGTCTCCTGAATAGGGCCAAGTCACCGGTCTATGTGCTCATGTGCTGCTAGCTGTACTGATGACACTAAGGGCTGGTGCCTGTCCTCATCCAACCCCCCAAGTCGAGTGATGATGGCCACAAGTTATTTCTTGGAACTTACACAGGCAAACTCCCCTTTCCCATTTGTTTGGAGAACAGACATCTGCTTACCCTTTGCTGATGAGGGAAGCATGTCATGTCGCTGTGCTTGGACAGAACAGGGACAGGAGGGGAGTAGAGGGGACTCTGTTTGTAGTGTCTCTTATTCCCGTTGTTACCGTTTCTGTGTGAGGACTTCCAGGGCCTGGGAGATTGAGTGGCAAAGCAGGGGGCACAGCCAGGTCACCATAGGAGGGCACTACCTTTGCTCCCAGACAGGTGGTAGCTGCTCTGTGTCCTGTGGCTTTCAGCCAAGTAGCCTAATCCTCACGGTTTGGAATTTCTGCCTTCTTCCTCCTCTTCTTCTTCCTCTTCCCCCTCCTCTTCCCCCTCCTCTTCCTCCTCCTCTTCCTCCTCCTCTTCCCTCTCCTCTCCATCCTCCCCTTCCTCCTCCTCCTATTTTCTAGTAAGCATATAAAGTAATAGGTTTCAAGGTGACAATGCATACACATAGCTTATTCTAATTTGCCTACTATACTGCCCTCTCCTGTCTTCTCTCTTTACTGGTGACTCATTCTTGATTTGATAGCAATAAGAACATCTGTGTGGCAAGGTGGTGAGTCCTACTGAGTAACTGTAGCCACGAAGTGCCCAGCACCAAGCTAGATGCAGGGAGTTGCTGGCTTTCTCAAGCTGTCTGTCTTATGCCCAGAGTAACCCCTGTAACCCTGGTAAAAGGGCTCTAGGCAGGAGAATGTGGAGACTGAGCATCCTACAAGGCTGACCCACCTAAGAGCTTGCTCACTACTCCCAACAGTGCCCTTTACAGCTGTGACCCCACCCTCCCACTGACTCCCTGTCCTGGCTAAGGGAGAACATACCATGTACCACAGTGGGACTGGTTGGATCTATGTCTTCATCAGGTTCCAGACTAGTACGTATTGCTTGGTGTGGGTCAGTCTTGAGTGACTGAGGAATTCTGGGTCACTTCAAGAAATAGAATCTCCAAGCATGTGGCATGCTTGCTGCCAGAACCTGCCTGGGAAACTGTGGTCTCCTTAAGCTCTGTGGGGCTTGTCTTTCTCTCTGCCTCAACTCTTACTGCTGCTCACCCTCCCCTGCCTCAGGGCCTCTTGTGCACCTCTACAGCTCCATATCTGCTCCTCCCTCAGGCCTCCTCCTGCTGGAGTGAGTAGGGACAAGCTCTATATTGTCCTAGGGCCTGAGCCCTGCCCACCCTGTGTGGTCCATGTATGCCCCCTGACCACCTTGTGGACAGCACAGATATTCAGGAGAGGCAGGGTTTGGGCCATGGCATCCCCCAATCTGTGGTTTGTGAACTTTAGACAGAGTGCCCTTCCTGTGTGGAGAGGTGAAAAAGGGCAAATATCTTGTGTCCTTTATTTAAGCCCAACTGGCAGGGGCAGGAGGGATAGCATAGTGGTGGACCATATGCCTAGTCTGAAAGAGTTTAGGATTTATTCCCAGCACAGTAGGAAAAGAATGGCCAAGAGAATAGGGTTTTTGTTTGTTTCGTTAAATAGGGTCCCATCTTGTAGCCTGGACCGGCTTCCTGAATGCTGGAATTACAGGCATGTGCCACCATGCCTGGCTTGCGAATGGCTTCTAAAAACTGTCTGAGTTCTAGGAAGGGAATTTGAACAGAGAGGAGGAAACCTCCTGGGAGGTTACCCAGGAAACTGGGGTAAAAAAATCAGAAAGTTCCATTCAGATGCATTTTTATTTTCCACATTTGTTGAAAACAGCCTGGTCCCTTTCGGAGGCCCCTGCTGGGAGCAGGAAGAGTTAGAAGAGGAAGGAAGAACAGCTTCCTCCTGTGGGTTCCAGGGAAGTTTCCTTCTGGCTCCACCTCTTCTGCCCCTCCCTCTGTGTTCTCCTTACAGCTTTTCATCCCAGGAGAGACATGAACAGAACCCTTCTTACTTCTATCTCTGTGATCCCTGCAAACCTGGCTGGGCTCTGCTCAATGGGACAGAAAGGAGGGGCAGGCCATCCAGCCAGAGTCCTCCGGCATGTGGTAGGGTTCAAGGGAATATTTTGTGTTCCTCAATGTTCTGTACCATGTCAACACACTTGAGCATGTTCATGCTATGCACTCACACTGTGCAATAGCACTGAGCAAAGACTCACTTGGGGTTTTCTAGGACTTAGTACCTCCACTGGAGGACCTGATCTTAGTCTCTGCTTTTTGAGCAGACAGGAATACCTGTTTAGAGGTTCCTGCTCAGTATTGAGAGCGCTCACCTTACCAGTTCAAGGCCCCAGGTTCTATCCCCAGCAAGCCGGCCTACAAGCAAGAAGGAAGGAAGGAGATATTTAGAAATCGTTGAATGTTTTCCTAAAAAGAAGTAAAGTATGTTGTTAACAGAATGTGTGGCGTATTCAGCCTTTCAGTAACCCCTAGCCCCAATACTGTATGGACCTCTCTCACAGCACACAAATAAATCCAGTCCAGCTTTTATGAGCCCTGCACTTCTGTGCACAGCGCATTTGTTAAATGAACAAGAAGCCATTTCAGAGCAGTTTGTTATCTGGCCCCAACAAAAACTTTCCCCCAGGGCTGTCCTTTGTGGGGGAGTCAGAAGGCTTCCTCCCTCTTAAGAGAGGCAGGTGCTGTGGGCCATGGACAACCCCTAATGCATGGCTTCTCTGCTGACCCCTGCTTCATCTCGCCTTTATTAAGAATTTCCTCTGCATGGGAAGCGCTAATGTTAGAAGTGCTTCTCCGGCCCCCCACCCCACCTCACCCCAACCCACCCAAGTCTTCTGCAGAGGAAGCCTAGGGCATTTGTCAAATATATGGAGACCAAGCTCTGTTTAACAGAAACATGGGACTGCAGACCCAGGTTGCTGAGATTAGGAAGCTAATTGCTTATACTTGCTTCATTGTGTTTTGGTTCCAGGAATAAAGCAGGTGTTTACTTTTGCTAAAGCAGCTAATTATAAAACAACCACAAACTATGTTCTTGTGAGGCTCAAGTCCTGTCCCTGGAGTGGAGGGGGGCAGCTCTAGCTGGCCTGGAACTCCCTGTGTGGACCAGGCCTGCCTCTACCTCCTAAATGCCAGGATTTAAGTAATGCACCACCATGCCCAACCAGACTGACATCTAGTCCCCCAGTATTTATGTATTTGGGTTGCTGAAATATATATGATATTGTTAATAATTTTTTAAGCTGTTAACTTAATTGCTTATACTAAGTTGGATAAAATTCTTGTGTCACAAACTATGTGTTGGTAAATTTTAGAAGTTGAAGTTATATGAGTAATTTTACTTTTTCAGAAACTAGAACATTTTCTGGGAGAATGAACCCCCTGAGTTAAATTCTTCCCACGTTGAGTAGTAGGCAAAATCATTTTTGTGTTTGTGAGAGAAATACTTAGGCTGATGTGGTGTGTTGGCACCCTCTGCTGGTCAACTTTGGAACTACAGCATCCCAGTGACACTTATTTTTGAGTGCATCTGTGTAGTCACAATTATCTTGTCTACCTGCAGTATTGTTCATGACAATTTCAGATAACAAAATCACATTAGACACTATTTGGAAATCACAGCTCTAATGTCTACTGCATTCAGGGTTGGTTCCAGGAATAAAGCAGGTGTCTACTTTTGACAAAACCAGTTAAGCACAAACAAATTCTCTGTTCTTTTCTTGGAAGGCTAATCCTTTAGGGAGAAAGGGCCCCTGGGTAGCTCCAGGATGACTTTTCTTAAACCACTAGTGATGTTTGGAATATCAAAACAAGAAGCACCAGGTACTCTAAAGGTATTGTATTTAAATACATTGAAAAATAAAGTTGAGGGGCTGGAGAGATGGCTCAGTGGTTGGGAGCACTGACTGCTCTTTCAGAGGTCCTGAGTTCAAATCCTAGCAACCACATGGTGGCTCACAACCATCTGTAATGGGATCTGATGACCTCTTCTGGTGTGTCTGAAGACAGCTATGGTGTACTCATATATAGTAATTTTTAAAAAAAAAAAAAAGTTGAAAATTGTGGTTTATTATACACAAGTGACATTTGGAGAAGCCAGCCTAAGCCTTTAAGAGCCAAATGACTTGAGTCCCAAGGACAAAACTTAGCAGGTGCAATAGGAAAGGGTGCAAATGTGAGCAAGTAGGGCACTGTGCTAGTAGCCATCCTGCTTGGACCCATGGCTCCTGTCACCTGTCCTGGAGATTAAATCAGAGACTCATATGTGGACCGCTTGCAAAGCTCTGCCTTTCACAGACAGTGCTTGGAGAGTCTGATGGTTAGTAGTACAGTGACATCAGGTATTTGGGGACTCCACCAGCTGTGAAACTAAGAAACCCCAGGAGTGTGAAACAATCAGAAATTTCCAGAGGAAAATTTATTTAATTTTCTGCATTGCAGCTCTGGAGTAGAGGGAGATGTGTGTGTGTGTGCGTGTGCGCGCACACACGCGCGCACACGCACACACATGCAGTGCTCATGCATGGATGTGTATATTTTGTGCTAAGATACTTTTTGATAGAAAACACTTTAAAATTGATTGAAGGGAAGTGATGTCCAGGACCCCAAGGAAATGGTCCTGTGAGCTTTGGGGTTTGGGGCTGTCAGAAGTCAAGTGGCTGGTGGTGACTCACCTGTGCCTTGTCAGCCTGGAGGCTGATAGATGCTGGATGCTGGCTCTTCCCTGCTTCTTCAGACGGTGCTCCTTAGGAACTGTAACGACAGCAGTGGCCATCAGGTTGTAGTACTATCGGGAAACTTCAGCAAAAGCAGAGGAATCCACCGTTTTGCAAAACTGCTGTGCCACCCAGGGAAGGGGCCAATGCTCCTTGTCACTTGAGAGAGGGGTTCGTGGAGACAGGATATGGCTCCTTAAGGTAGCTGACCTAGACTGCTCCTTGATTGTCACCAAGGAGCCAGCATGGGGCAGTAACTGCTGAAAGCACCTCTGTCTCACAGCTTGAGAGAATCGCCTGTGGTTTCTGCCCTTGCATGTGAGGGTCCCACGGCTTCCTTCCCCATTCACACGCCTCCCCTTGTTAAGGTCTCAAGCACACATTTCCAAAGACCACCACTTGGCTTTCATTCAGAAGCACAAAGACTGGTCTAAGGAAGCAGATGCAATCTGACCCGAAGGTCTTGTAGTTTGAATGCCCCTGTGCCCTGACCAGTGCTCTCCTGGCTGCATGTGCCAGACAGAGGATGCACTGTGGGCATGGGCAACCTGTTGGCCAGCAGGACCTGTTTTCTCAGTGTTATCCCAGAGTTGTGAGAAATGGCATGGAACCAGAAAGGTGTTCTGGGATCACATCCAACAGGGCCAACATTCTGATGCTGTTTCCAGAGGCCTGAAGGACACCCTTGCTTTTGTCTACTGCAGCCTGGAAAATGGGACACAGAAAAGACAGAGCGCAGGGCATGAAGTTCATGCTGAGCATGGGACAAAGAGCAAATGTATTTTCAATAGATAAACTGTTACTATTGTGTTCCTCGGGGTTTATCTGAAATCCACAGTTCACTAGGTTGTGAAACCTGGCCACCTTGAAAGACTAATTGTTGTTGATGTTTTCCTATTGCTGTGATAAAACAGTGACCAAGGCAACTCAGAAGGAAGAGCTCCAGATGGGATAGCATGTCAGCCAGCAGTGGACGTGAAGCAGGAACAGGGAGCTGAGAGCTCACATTGTGAACCATAAGCAAGAGTGAGACTGGAAACGGTGTAGGTTTTTAAACTCTCAAAGACTGCCTCTTGTGACACACTTCCTCTAGTAAGCCACACCTCTTAAACCTCCCGAAACAGTGTCACCAACTGGTTGACCCTTCAAGCCTATTTGGGGACTTTCTCGTTCAAACCAGCACAATGATGATGTAAAGCATCATGTGTTTCCCTCTCTGTTGGAGGTCGTAACCAAGGCTCTTTCACCACATCTAATGAGCAAAAATCAGCTCGTCCTTTGAGAATCCAGAATAGAAGCTTCCACCCTGTACGGTGCTGTAGACTGGCCATGCACTGGCTGCACAGGAGGATGATCTTCTACGAGCCACACTTTCAGAGATTAAGCATAGTTGCTGTGTTGGTGTGACAGGCTCAGAGCAAGGATTGTAGCTCTCAGAAACTGGAGCTCAGAACGAGGATTGTAGCTCTCAGAAACTGGAGTGCAGCTTTGCCTCTTTGAAGAAAGCAGCTCCCTGAGGGACTGTTATGTGTTTTGTTGTTGTTGTTCTCTTTACAAATAACTCCAAGAAGTTCGGAATAGGCTCTGTCCTCTGTAGACTACTCTGTAGCAAGGAAGGATGTTCCAAGCAACCTGCTGCAAGAATAGTACCTGCATCCTTATGGATGCATACAACCCTGCCCTCTTAATGACAGTGATGCTGAGAAAAGTGTCTTTGAGAGAATTCTATCATTGTGTGACTATCCTGAGTGTATTTACACAAACTGAGCCAGCTATGCTGTTACTAGGTGATATCTCTTATAGGATCAATGTCATATATGCCACATATGTCCAAATGATGCCATCCTATTTGAGGAGCTCAGGGCTTTGACCCCTCTGGCACCCTGGTACGTCTGCTTTTCTTTTCCTTTTCTTTCTTCAACAGGCAGGGGTGGGGCGTGGCATAGGAAGAGAGGGACGGGGTGGCCCAGTCCCTTCCTCTAGTGATGGCTAGGATGTTGTACTTGAGTGCATGTAGATGCAGTACATATAAAGCCTGAGGTTTTCCAGTGAGCCAATTGCACCCACTCTGTCACCTCTGAGTCTCACACGTTCGATGCCTGACCACCCATGGCCTGTATGGCTGAAGAGGGAGAGAGAGAGGAAAGTTCAGCATCAGAAAACACAACCAACAAGCAAGGATATTTGTACACTTGGACAGGCAGTTGAAAAAGGCACTGCTGTGGACATTGGGGATACCCCAGCTAGCTAGAAATGTTATTTCATTACATCTGGAGACTCTCTGGCAGGATCTTCCAGGGACTGTGTGTTGGGGTTCATCCTAATTTCAGTCAGGTTGTTTTATATCATGGTCGTTGATGCAGGTCGTCACTGATGCTGGTGGTCAGTTGATGCAGGTGGTCATTGATGCAGGTGGTCAGTTGGTGCAGGTGGTCATTGATGCAGGTGGTCAGTTGATGCGGGTGGTCATTGATGTGGGTGGTTATTGATGCAGGTGGTCATTGATTCAGGTGGTCAGTTGATGCAGGTGGTCAGTTAATGCAGGTGTTCATTGATGCAGGTGGTCAGTTGGTACAGGTGGTCATTGATGGAAGGTAGTCAGTTGATGTAGGTGGTCAATGATGCAGGTGGTCAGTTGATGCAGGTGGTCATTGATGTAGGTGGT
>JADRCH010000055.1:627272-650161 GCA_019843965.1 Rhynchomys soricoides | reverse complement strand
CTGCCGTGAAGGCGTGGGAGGACTGCCGTGAAGGTGTGGGAGGACTGTGCTCAGTGGCTGTATGGGTTGCAAGGCCTTTCCAGTATGGCAGTGGGGTGGGTGGGCTCAGCCTCCACCGTTGGGCTCCAGAAGGTCACTTCCCTAAACAGAAAAATGATCCTCGAGTTCTTACTAAGCAGTGTAAGTGCCTTCCACTTGATGACTACCAAGTATGTCATTCTTATTTCATATTAGTTAGAAGTTACTTAAGAAACAGTATATTATGATGAAAATATTAGCAAGGCGTTCTTTAAAAATGTATTTATCCTTTTAATTTTGTGTCTGTATATGTGTTTTGTCCACATGTCTGTAGTAAGTATATTTACATGTGTGTGCCTGGTGTCCACAGAGGCTAAAGAAGGCATTGGAGCTCTCAGAACTGGAGTTGTAGACGGTTGTGAGCCACCAGGTGGGTGCTGGGAACTGAGTGTGGGTCTTCTGGAAGAGCATGAAGTGTTCTTAACCGCTGAGCATTTCTCCAGCCCCAGGAAAGCATTTCCGAGGTAATGACTGGAGCCAGTAGGCCGGCCTGCAGACGTGAGGGAGCCCCTGAGAGGCAGCATTGAATTTGGCTATTGGTTTAGGGAAGCTCTTAGCTTCAGTTTTGTTGACATTGACATTGTACTGTGCTTTCTAGCACCGAATGTCGGCCACTGTAAGGTGGAGTCACCAAGGTAGGAGCTAAATAGGAAGGAAGGAGCCCCATGGCCTGTTTGCTGTTTTCCGAAGAGCTGACTATACTTGTCCAGAGAATACTAGCCTAGTATTTTTGTTTCTTCAAGAGGCTAACCTTTAACTCACTATGTAGCCCAGGCTGGCCTTGAACTCACAGCAGTCCTCCCCAACAATGCCAACCTCCTCAGTATTGGAATTATAGGCATACATCACTTGCAGTGCAACTTTGGACCATGGTGCTGAGGAATGCTTTGTAGGAAAAAGAGCTCATCCTGGTGGCTTCTAGGACTGGGTTTCCTCAGGCAAGGGTTAGTCCGCTGGTGGCCTAAAGGGTAACACTGGTGTTTACAAGAGGAGAGGGGGACATGAGAGGAGATCCAACATGTCTTGACTCTTAGAAAGGAAGGGAGAGGCACCCCTCGTCCTTCATTGCCTGTTTGAATGGTGAGCAGCTGGTGGCACAGGTGCTCAGAGCTGTCTGTGGGAGGGGTAAGAAGAGGAGGAAAGATGGGGCAGGGACAGATTGATGTGTGATTGTGTCTTTGCCATACAGGGATGGCCATCACAGTTGTATGCATGGGTGATCTGGGAGGGGTGGGTTCTAGGACCTGGGGTGGGAGAGTTCACAACTGTGAGTGCACAGGGTGGGTGGGCCATCTGGGCAGTTCATTGTGTAGCAGCTTCCTGGGTTGTCTTAGAGGAGAGTGGACAGTTTAAGGTCCTCGGGGACCTTTGTTAACTGACACCTGAGCTCTAGAACCTTCTGTCTAGCTGATTGCTTGTAGTGAGGCTGTCTGTCTGGGTTGTCTGAACAATAGATGACTTTTGATCTTGTTATATCATCTCCAGATCCTGGGTCTCCTCCACTGGACTCTGACCATTGTTTGTGCTGTGACCCCGAAGGGTCACCAAGGCGGACCCTCCCACCCACTGTCATTCTCTCCAAGTCTTTCTGTTTAAGAAATAGATGTTGATGGTCAAGACCTACACCGACCTTTCTCTCCTTCTCTTGCGGGATTTCTTCCTGCACTGTGGCATTCGGAGAGCTGGCGGGTACCATGGAGTTGTCACAGATTCCCCTCTCTGGGGATGGTGATATACTGAGCCTGGGCCTTGAGTGTCCTGTTGAGGCTGTAGGTGGTGCGGGCTCCACCGGATGGCAGCAGGCACTGGTTGTACTAAAGAATCTTATCAATATTCTGGTGCCTTGGCAAAGATAGCCACTCAGACTTATTAAGCGTTCATTTCCTGTGTTGATCTAAATGTTAATCAAACCTGAGGGCACACAGATCTTAAATGTTCTGCAGTGCTGCCGTGACTATGTAGCACAGAGGAAACAGGTCTCTGCTTCACCGGGTTATGGTAGTAAAACTGATAGATTTCATCCACAGAAATAGGTTGTTCCCATCAAGGTTTGGAAGGAAATATCTTTCTTTTTGTTCTTTAATCCAGTATCCATTCCACCGTAGCCATAATGTCTACGGTACGGAGGTAGACAAGTCATCCAGTTAATAAAAGGCTATTGCTTATGCCTTTGCTCTTTTGTGGGAGTAGACTGATGAAAGTCTAATGCCAGGGAGGACGTAGAAGGGAGGGGTGCCATACTGTGAATGCTTCCGAGGCTGGCTAAAGAGCTGCAGAAGAAAGGAATCAGAAAATTGATGACCTGAAGGGGTGGTGGGACAGGGCACATGTAAACTCCGCCACAGTTATAAGTTAGGAAAATCACCATTATTACACCATGCACTCTAACTGGGAAATGTTGCAAACAATATCCATTGAAGGAGATAAGCTAAGACCAATGGGGAAAAGTTCAAGGGAAAACAGAGCTTGCACAGTATCAAGGCCTTGTTCTCTGAGATATTTGTTAATGACAACGAGAAAGGGAGCAGACTTACTTTGAGGACACACCTGGTGGACCATCCCGGTGACCATCTCCAGTAGGCCTGTGCACATTGTGCAGCACACACATGCACACAGGCATGGCCTGTACTCTCACAGAGGGGCACTCAACATGCCCTGTGGGATTCCTCCCAGTGACATATCACCACCGAGTTCTAACCACCTGGATCTCCAGCTCCGGGAAGAGTTGTAAAGTAGCTCACCTGAATTCCTTACAAGGCACACATGAGAAACGAGGACAGACCAGAGCTATCAGAGTCAAGGAGATCAAGACACAATGGCTCAGCGCAGCAGAGTTCTGGATTGCATCTGCAGCAGAAGCAAGTGGCAATAGTGAGTCACTAGAGAAACCCCATTGAAGGCACTTTACACTCAGTAGCATTGTCCCCTTGGCATTCCCTGGATGTGATGAGGGACCCTAACTGTATGAAGTACTGACGGGGGTGGGGGCTGCTGGTTATGTGGGAGCCCTGTCACTGCCTTCATGGCTTACCTGCAATTCTAAAGTTAACTATAAATTAAACATTACAGAATAGGAACATAAAAGCATCTTGCTGTCTGGAGAATGGCTCAGTGGTAGAATGTGAGGCCCTGAGTTTGATCCTTGTATAGGGCGTGGGGTTAACTTGAAACTAAGCTGTTTCTAGAGTTAGGGGTATGGCCTAATAAATTAAACTAGCTAGTGTGTTTTGCTGTGGGTTCTAAACTGACATATGAGAAATTTGTATCTTAAGTTTGTTCGAAAATGGGCTGCAGACACTGTAATATTTAATTATAACATTTTCTTCAGTTTCTTAATTATTAATTCTTGTGTGACAACAGGTGGAAAATCATGACTAAGTGTCATGGTAATACCTAGTATTATTTGAGACTGTTTGTTAGAGGCTTCAGACATATCATCTTGTTAATGTGCAGCCGAGACCTGTATAGAGAATAACAAGCAGAACTAACCTGTTCTCCTGGCACAGGTAGCAGGAACAGGGTTGGAAACAGTTGTATTTGGGGTCAGTGTGCACATGTGCTAATGCTGTGGATTACTAGCAGTGCAGTAGTCTCCAGTCCTATAATATAAACATCAACAAGGCCTTACTGGCTTGAAGGCACAAGTCCTTGGTCCACACCACCGCTGTTTGTTACTTTCCTCATTACTGTCATTAAATACCCGACCAGACACAGCTTAAAGGAAAAAGGGGTTTTTTTGACTTCCAGTTTAGAAGGGATACAGCCCATCATATGGAGAAAGGCATGGTTGTGGGAGTGTGAGACAGCTGGTCACCACCCTCTGGTAGAGACTGATCCAAGAGTAACTTCCCATCCAATGTGTAGATGGCATCTGGGGAGGGCAGTACTGCAGGACTATTAGCAAAGTGGTCATTTTAAACTGACGGCCCCTGCAGGTAGACACGTGATAAGCTCAGGCATTCCTTATTGTAAATATTGGATAACCCTTCTTAGGTTTTTAAGTGACAACTCTTCTTAAGGTGTTGTTTTTAAGTGAATGGAAGACATGAAAATGTAAACTGTCACAGGATCTTTGCTCCAGTTTTAGCTAGCTCAGGCACAGGGAGAGCCATGTGTGTCTGGCTAGGTTTTGAGCCTGTGGTGGAACCTACTTTTGTGTTCGTGTTTCTTGGTGAGCCATCCCTTCCTAAGCTGATTTGGAGTGGATGCACTGAAGGTTTATAGACTACATCTGTGTGCTCAGGAGACTGGTGGCTCAGCGTGATGAGGGTAACCTGGGGATCCATGAGGTACCCAGGGCTTCTGGGGACCATTTTTGGTGAACTACCAGCAATTTGAGCAATATCCCTCTGGGGCTTAGATCTAGGACTTTGAGAGACTAGAGACCAATATACTTTAGTGTCTTCAGGGCCCAACTGACCTTGGGAACTCTAGATCTCCTTAATGTTTCCAAAGACTCTTTGTCATAGACATCTGAGGAGTGACTTGTTTCAGATTTGTTCTGGAAGAACCAGTAAAGATTCCACATCCTCCACTCTGCAGCTCACATTTAGCAAAGATTAGGCATGTAGCTAGCTTCAGGAATTTGTACAGAAGTAATTTGCATCCTTCCCCATCCCAGATTCATTTGGTAGGAGGGAGAAGGAGATGTGGGCTGTCAGTTAGCAGTGTGGAGGCTGCACTGGGGCTGCCTGCATTTCCTCAGACAGACAGATTTGGGTCAGAGTTAATAAGAACAATAAAAAAAGTGGCTCTCTGCTGCCACACCCTCTGAGTGGGGAAGCAAGAGAATCGAAACTTGTGTGGGGTTTAGTGATTTTCAGTCTGACAGCTCACTACCTGAGCATCTTCCCTTCGCTCTTTGTACACAGAAATGTAGCTGACCCAAGTTCCCAGACTCCTTACTCATTGGTTTGCTGAGTCCCTCCCAAGAAGGCAGGGGAGGGAGTCTGATATCCCATGAGTGTGACTGACTGAGGAAATGTTCTGCAAGAGACCCGTGACACATGCTAACCCTTTCTCCAGGAATCCAGACACGCATTTCAGCAAGTACTTAGCAAACTGATGGTTAGTCGTTTTTCGGGGTTGAAGAGGAAACCTATTTTTCTTTATTTCTTTCTGGCTAGTTCCCTAATTCTCTGCATATGGACAGACATTCCCAGAACAGAGCACCAAATGCCTAGGAAAGTTAAAAATAATCAGGACGTGATCATTTTCATCATGAAAAAGCAAATTCATATACCCAGGAATAAATTAAACTGTGATCCAGTGGGGAGACAGCTAAGATGATCCTTTAGAAACAAAGGCATCTGATGTCCAGTAATCCTTAGGATGGGGAGAGATGCTCTTGTTGGCTTTGTGGGCCTGTTGAAAAGGAAAGACTAAAGTCAACTGTGCCCCTAACATGAGGATGCAATCTTGTGGACTAAGCATACCCAGAATGTGGGGTTCGTGCTAAGTGTGTCTTTTAGGCCAAGAGCCTTGCTTGAGAGTCTTACCACAGAGGTGGTCCTGAGCATGGAGCTCAGCTGCCTGAGAGCCAAGGACTGGAGATGAGTGAGGCTCACAGACAGGGGAGGATTCAAAATGGCAACAAGCCTGATGGTCTCCTGAGGGAAAGGAGAGAGATTCCATACTTTCTGAACTGTCAAGGCTACAGGATTAAAAGGGAGAGAGCCAAGCCACAATAGGTTCTTACACAGGTGGCTCTCTATGTCTGTGGGCCCAGAGTCTATGGATTCAACCAAGCACAGGCCAAAATACTGGGGAAAAGGACTATGTCTACTGATCAAGTATAGCCTATTCTCCTCAGCCATTATAACAATGATTTACATACCATTTACATTGCATCAGGTATTATAAGTGATATAAAGATGATTTAAAGCCTAGAGGGAGGATGGGTGGAGATTCCAGAAACACCACCCCAGTTTGCATTAGAGATTTGAACATCATGAGTTTTGACGTTCAAAGAGGGTGTCTGTAACTAAATGGATGCTTGCTTGCCGTGATGGGATCCAGGACATCGTGAGATGCTAGAATGAGGTAAATCCTTGGACATTCTCAAATACAAACTTAAAGGTCCCGTAGAGGAGAAGAGTCCCAAGGCCACAAGGCTTGAGCACTTAGCAGTCACTATTCCTCAGCACTGTGTTCAGTTATGAGTTTGCATTGATAACTGCCCACTGCAAAGAGAAATGTCTCTGGCCCAGGCTGAGAGCAGTTGATCTATGACAAATCCCAAAATTTTAACCTCAAGTACTGGCCTCTCCTGAATGCTTACCTCATGGCTTTGGTTTTCAGAAATCATGAGGTCCAATGGATTTTGTTTGGCAAACACAGAAACAATAGTCATTGACCACAGCATACCCAACGGGAAGGACCAGCTCCTGGATGCGGATTCCACAGAGCATTTGTGAGTGCATGTTCTCTAATGTGTTTTCATACAAGGGGTCAGAAGCTGGAGGTGTGTGCATGCAATGCTCTACAGCAGTGGTTCTTAAGCTTCTCAATGCTGCATCCCTTTAATACAGTTCTTCATGTTTAATACAGGTCCCCATGACTCCAACCAGAATATTATTTTCATTGCTACTTCATAACTGTAATTTTGCTACTGATATGCAGGATATCTGATATGCAACCCCTGTGAAAGGGTCATTTGACCCCCAAAGGGGTTGTGAGCCACAGGCTGGAAACAGCAGCAGATGCTGCCAGCTTGGGCGTTCCTATTTTAAAAGTTTGTCTCATAGTCTGGTGAGAGTTTGGTTCATTGATCTAGGGGAGGAATAGTCACCCAGTCACTAGATGTGAGGGACATTCATAAGTTGCAAGATTCTAGGATCTCGTTTGTGTTGGCTCTAGGGTGTGAAATACTATATTCTAGTCCAGGATCCAGGATCCAGGATCCAGATACCTCTATACTTCCTGGACCAGGACTGTGACACATATGTTTGTCTCACAAGTTGATGGGTGATCTATTAGAACCCTAGTCTTTGATTACTAAGGAGCTTTGATTACTGATGGCTAGACAGCCAAAGGCCACCCACTGTTACCTGCATTCTACCCTCTGCAATGAAACTTCTGACTAGAATGTTCTGTAGAGAGCCCACCACCTAGAGGCCAGCAAGAGCAGCTACCTGCATGCTTGGCTCCTGCCAGTTGAGAAGTCTGGCTTTGTTGCTAGGTGTTCCTGGGGACAGAAAGGGGTCCCTGGGAGTGTTGTGAAGGCAGACCTAGGCCCTGTAGCAACTGATGATGTGAAAAGGTCTCCATCTGACTCCTCTACCATGACAATCTCTAGCCAACTCCATCTTACACAAAGCTGAAGGACTATCCCTCTGTTAATACTCACTCAGTGTGCACCAGAGTGCCATCCCTGCCAGCCAGCAGTCCCCTGCCTAGAGGCTAGGCAGGCCACGGGATTGTCCTGTCAGCACAGTTTCTCCCCATATTCTCATGCAAGCTTCTATTTTCATGCCTTCTGTAAAAGCTCTTCATTATTCCCAATAACAGTACCCCAGAATGTGCATCAGCTTCCCCCAAAGTAGGTTGTTGAACACTCAGAGGCTGGAAGACTGGTGGCACTTGATGCTTACCGTGTGGCCCTGGCCTAGGAGTAGTAGCTGTCATGCAATGGAGTACAATGGAGTCTCTGAAGAGAGCATTCAAATTTGATCCAGAAGGAATATGGGCACCAGTGAGTAGGCACTGAGGGAAGGAGCAGAAGAGCCAGCAGGAACCGTGGCAGTGCTGGTCCTGAGGCCTGTGGCGGTTGTCTCTAGTTTCTTTCATCCCATCTTCAGGACATCCTCTAGTCTGAGGGGAGGCGATGGAGGCAGAGTGGGTGGTGGGAAGTTCAGGACGGTCCTGTGCACACACCAAGTAAGCTTCCCATACCTGCCCAACTTTCATCCTTCAAGCCTGAGTCATCCTGGATCAAACCAGGCTTGGCCACCAGCTAGAGCCTGCCTCCATGACAATAGGGAGGTAGAGCATTCCTCCATGACCATGGGAAGCCTCCTGTAGTGTCCCTCCCTAGTGTCCTTGCACGCTCCTGAGAACATATCACCCACACCTGCCTGTCCACTGCTGATCTCTGAGCTGACACAGGGTCTGGCACAGAACAGGAGCCAGAATATCACTGTGAATAAAGGCAGCATGATGGCCCTATTACCTTACAGATGCAGAAAGTAACCCCAAAGATGGCAAAGCTCAGAAATATTGCCTGGGTGGTACCACCCATTTAAAATAGTTTGTGTGTTCACAGTTCTTCCCTGTGTCTGCCACAGACCTGGAAAGGACCTCATCTTGTTGATGTCCCTTGTCCCCTTCCATAGAGCCTGAAGCCCTCAGTATCCTTGCATTGCTCTGGCTACCTCTTGTCCCCTCTTTCTTCTAGCTAGGATCCCATATAGTGGACTTCACCTCTGTTATCTCTTTCAGGTTTGAAAATGGTGGTGAGTTCACCTCAGAGCTGGAAGATGGTGATGACCCAGCAGCTTATGTCACCAACTTGTCCTATTACCATCTAGTTCCATTTGAGACTGACATTTTGGACTGAGCCTCTTCATTGGGCCTTCTCTGCCTCCATCCTTGACTGCATGCCCTCATGCTGTCTACTGTGTGCCTCCCAAGGGCCAAAGCTGCTGCTCAGCCTGGGTCTCTGAGGGTCCTGAGGTTCAGCATGTCTAGAAAGCAGTGGCACAAGGAATATTGATGACCACAGACAGTCCTGTAGGGCCTTCACCTTCACTCAGCCCCACCAGCCTGCCTCTTCCAGGATGCACTATTCCTGCCAGGCCATGCTTCCTCTTGTCTCACTACTGACTTGAGAAGAATTCCTCTTGGTCACATGGCCCTGACTCCCCACTTTTCATTTCCAAGTCCTGGACCTTGTGGGCAGGGGATATTAAGTGACTCAGGGCTTCCCTGAGAGGAGGATTTGTGGGTTTTTTTTTGGCTTTACATCCGCTCCCTGGAAACAGTTTGGGGTCAGCTGGAAGGAGTGTTTACACAACATCAAGCCTGGAGAAGATTGCTGGCTTCAAGGAGGGGAACGCATTCACAGTCCTGTGCATTTGAACCTGGTATAAAGTTTTCTTCCAGAGAAAAGAGCTCCCTCCTCTCTGCCAGCGCCTGTCATCACTTCTGCCAGGAGGTGATGTGGTTACCACTGCCTAGGGTGCTCGAAGTCTCTCCCTTGGTGAACTCAATGGTGTAAGTGCCAGGATGAATCACAAAGGAATGGGGAGGAAGGGAAGCTTACAAATTGGACCACAGAAGATCTGGGTCCTGCAAGCTCATGTCCTCACTGTGTCTACTAACGACCAGCATTTGCTAATGTAAATAATAGTAAATTATTGAAAATTCTAATTCTTTTACACAGTCTGTTTTTAATCTATTTTAATTAAATAAAATCTATTGTTCTACTTCAATTTAGTGAGGATGTTTGTGTAAAAAAAGATGTGGTTTGTTTTATCCCTTACCTAGGAACACACAAGAAGGTAATGATGACCCTCAACCCCAGCCCCACCCCATCTCCATCCTGAGACCTGGCATGAGTACTCTTCCTGACACTCTAGTATTTAGGAAATGTGTTCTCACCATTCCTGGATCTATTCAAACCAGATGATGGGCTTGCTTTCATTTTGACTCAGGGGTTTCCCCTTCTCTGGTTTCCTCTTTGGCAGTCACAGGAAGTGTCTCTGGTGACCCAGAGCTACCATACAAATGGTATTTCTGTGGATTTTACCTTCGAGCTGTGTCTGACTTAATGCATCCTGCTTTTCACACATTCTCCTGAAGCACTGACTGGGGTCAAATAGTAATCTTTTTTGTCTTACCAAATTAAGATCAGTACAAAGATAGTTTCCCTTAGCAGTTAACATTGAAGCCAATGTTTATGGTTGCCTACACCTTCAATCCCAGAACTAGGGAGGCAAAGACACCAGGATCTTTGTGAGTCCAAGACCAGCCTAGTCCACAGAGTGAGACTCTGTCTCAAAAACAATTGAAAACAAAAGCAAAACCAACCGAAGAAGCCAGGGTGTTCAGTTCATTCCAATCCCTGTTTCCTTGCTCAGTTGGATGGGTCTTCTTCATTGATCACATTCTACAGACATCTTCTCAAACCAGCATTTGGCCAGTAACCTTTTCTCCTCTGCTCAAACTATTGGCTCAGGCCAGTTCTCTGTCACACAGTGAGTTTAGTTCCCCAGCCTCTTTCAAGTTTCCCCTGAGGAAGTGGTTGTTTTGGTTTTTTGTTTGTTTGTGTCTTAGTCAGGGTTTCTATTCCTGCACAAACATTATGACCAAGATGCAAGTTGGGGAAGAAAAGGTTTATTGAGCTTACACTTCCGATCTGCTGTTCATCACCAAAGGAAGTCAGGACTGGAACTCAAGCAGGTCAGGAAGCAGGAGCTGATGCAGAGGCCATGGAGGGAAATTTCTTACTGGCTTGCTTGCTTCTCCTGGCTTGCTCAGCCTGCTTTCTTATAGAACTGAAGACTACCAGCCCCAGATGGTACCACCCACAAGGAGCCCTCCCCCTTTGATCACTAATTGAGAAAATGCCTTACTGCTGGATCTCATGGAGGCATTTTCTCAACTGAAACTCCTTTCTCTGTGATAACTTCAGCTTGTGTCACATTGACACACAAAACTAGCCAGTACAGTTTGTTTGTTTGTTTGTTTAATTTCAGAAATGCACAATGAGACCTCTAAAATACAGGCCTCATCTTTGTGGGTTTTGTCCTTTCAAAATAGCCCATTCTCTGTCTTCTTGTGGAAAACTTTGCACTTCAAAACCAGTTCTTCAGAATTCTACATTGTAAAGAATCACATAAGGTAGGGAAGGAGTTGGAGGGTTGCTGAAGCTCACTCACTTTGTACAATACTTAACCACTTAACTTATCATGTACAAAGCCCTGGGTTCAGTCCCCAGTACCACATAAAACCAAGCATGGTAGCACATAGTAGTTTTAGTCTTCACTCTTGTGAAATAAGAGAATCAATTCAAAGTCATTTGTGGATCTGTATGGAATTTAATGACATCTTATGACACACAAGACTCTCTCTCTCAGCTCTCCCTTATCACCCCCACCCTAGAAAGAAAAAGTCAGAAGTATTAGTGAATATTTCTTTTTTTAAAGAAAAAAAAAAAGTTCTGGCTGGCATGAATCCAAAGTCCTCCTTTCTCATGCTCCTGAGTTCTGGGATTGCAGATGGATGTTCCTTACAGTGTGATGGCATGGTCACTGACACTCAGCACCCTCAAGGGGGGTATAGGATGACAGATGTGGTAGGCAAAAAGCTTGTCAACCCACAGAGGAAGCCATCAGTGGTGTTTAGTATGGTATACTACTACCCAATCAATACAAGAAAATGTCTGACTTCTTAGGTGAAGGATCCCAATTGTAGGTTCTGGGCACAAAACAAGGACAAGAAACTTAACCAAGCAAAACTGAATTTGCAGCCTCTAAATAGTCAATTCTGAGACTGACCAAGGGGCAGGTTCAAGTGTGAGATGCACACTCCTATCATCACTATCCTCCAGAGACTTTCTTCTTGGGTAACCACATTCCTCCCACCATTCTGGCAGCTAAAGGACCATGCTGATCTAAGCATTCCCCTTTGTTACTGGAACTGTGTGCTAGCTGCTCTTCTGGGTCCCATTCACATTGGACAAGCATTTACTAAGTAATACATAATTCAAGATGTTTTGACCAGTAAGATTAGTTAGGTCAACTAAGTTGGAAAAGAACCTTTGGCACATGCTATTCACAGGCCAAAGTATCTTTCCCTTTTTGCTTGCAAATAAATGCTGGTTTTCTCCTATGAGGCTTACATAAAGTAAAAATGCAAAATATGATCATCAACAAACAGGATGTATCCTCTGATCACTGCACACAGAATTAATATACTCTGTAGAGCATGTCCTCCTTGAAGACCAGGCACATGCACACACTTACTTACCACCTGGTCATTCAGTGAACCAAGGGTTCACCAGAAGCAAGCAGTTTTCACCTAGAGAACACATTCTTATAGGGGTGTTTCTCGCCACCTTTTCATGAGCCATGTATCCTTGTTTGGGGCACAGAGGCCTCATACTCACAGAAAAGCACCAAGAAAACCAGGAATATTAACCACACAGAGGTGTCTCTTCAATGGAGGACATAAAAATCACATACCTGCATTCCATCCAGAAAGCTGGATATTCTTAATGACCCAGTGACCTTTTTACTGTCTGTGGAGACAGACTGAGAAGTCAGTTCAGGAACTGACTTCTGATATATATAACTTTGATATATTCCATCAGGGTCCCCTCTCCCCTCTGAGCACATGGGCACCCCTCTCCTCCTGGAAGAAACAGGTTAGAGAGCACAGAGGCTAGAAAGCAGGGGACTGATTAAGCCCCTGCTACCTCATTCCCTAAAGACGAATCAGTTTAAAAAGTCACACTGTTCTGCCAATCACATTGTGCCTAATGGTGGCTGCTCTAATATCCTATATAAGGTCCCTGAAAGGGCTGGGGGTGGGTCGCTCTCCCATCTTGGTGTGCAGAGCAACCTCAGTATGCTGATGATTCAATAAATTTCTCTTGCATTTTGCATCAATCCCTGATTCCATGTGTTCATTCAGAGGGTCTCAGGTAAGTTAAGACTCCCCAGAGTCTTACAAGACCTCACCCACTTTTTGCTGTAGAGGCAGACATCGTCTAAATTCCCTGGAATGATTATCCCAGACTCTTCCCTCCCTAGATCTTTACCCATCCTTAGGGGAGAAGGCACATGTACTTTATGGCCTCTTGACCTCTATGCTATCATTCAGAGACCACATTAGATTCTAGGCCTTTTAAAACTCACCCTCATGGTCACATGTACTTAGTACAAGAGTTTCTATGTAGTCATACTTTAAACTTTATTGTGCATCTGGAATTGGAGTGATTGGGCTGATTGTTGCCTGGAAACCTTTTCCGAAATTGTACTGTTTTAAATATGCTGACAATGAACTGACTGCCTGGCATTAGACTCCTCGAAGACTGATCCAGGTTGACAAAGTCAGTCTGCACTTGATTTTCAGTCTTATCTCTTTTTGAGGTTCACTTCCCTGCATCACACTTGCAGGGACCCTCCCCATAACCTAACCTTCATTACTTCCTCTTCCTTGGGAGAGGTGAGAATCTTGGCTTTCATTTGAGAGAACTGTAACTTTAATTTTTTTAATGTCTATTTTTAATGATGGTTTTAAAATTCTTTAACCTCCCTTGTAGCCCACCACCCACCAGAGGGAGTGGACAAGAAAGGATACGATACTGGGGAAGTGGACCTGCTTAGAAAGGTTCTTTGGAGCAACTCCCATCTGTGTTGTCTGGAAATTGGCAGTTCAGTTCACAGGTCAGCAGCAGCAGCCTGATCCACTCGCAAACACTTCATGGAGACATCAGCAGTCCAGTTCATTAGAGCAACAGAGGTGACATGACCTAGCAGAGATAGCCAGGCCTTAGCCTCAGCATGAGACAGCAGGAGTGGCAAACAGGAACACTGGAAGAAGTTCTCAGCTGTGCCTTTCTCAGGGAAGTGAAGATCAGCAAAGACTCTATCTCCTTCACTCCATGGAGTCACGTCCTGTTTATGTCCTTCACATGCCTTGCTCAGCCCATGCATCTAATCAGCCCAAGTCCTTGGAAGCAGCAACAAACTGCAGCACACCACCAGAAGTTTTTTGGTGTGTTTCTTTCTATGGTATCCCGACAAATGCACCTCAACTATGCAGTGTAAGGCAGACCAATACATGTGTGTTGTTAGCAAAGAATCCTTCATCATGTGTCCTTTCACGAGCTTGCTTTAGCAGAGCATCCTCTCTCCTGTGTCTGCTTCAGCAAAATGTTCCTTCAAGAGTCCACCTTAGCCTTTCACTCCTGTATCCACTTTAATGAAATGTTCCTTCATATGTTTGCCCCAAGAAAACACCATCCAACCAACTTTTCAAAGAACTCCTAAGTTTCCTCTTCAGAGGACATTCTGTCACATTCCCAGCAATGACTTTTTTTTTTTCCTATATCTATGGCTAATACATCTCATATGCCTCTTATTTTGTGGGTTGGGTGGACATAGAGTAGTAGAAGGTTGTAAAGAATGGTGAGATTACCACAGGTTAGTGTTTGCTGTCGGACTTACAGATGGTAAATTTGAATGCCAATCTCACGTGGATACACACATACTAGAGTATCTTGAGCTAGATATCCAAATGCGTATTGAATATCTCAGAAATCAGAACACTAAGAAATCATGGATGGCCAGTGTGTTTACTTACTACCAATAGAACAGTCAAATTGACCTAAAAGCTACAGAAATTAGAATAGAGAATTAATTAGATAAATACCATTGAAAACATCATTGGTACCAATGCTTTGGAATTTTCCTGGAAGACATTTCTTACCCCCTCCCTCCAGGATCCAATAAATCAGTAGTATAAGGAATTTTGTCCACTGAGATGGCTCAGTGAGTAGAGGCCCTTGTGCCTGGGCCTGACAACCTGAGTTCAATCCCTGGATCCCACAAAGTGGCAGATGAGAACCTACGCCTGAGAGCTGTTTTCTACTCCCCACACATACTCTGTGGCACATACTATATAGTGAATAAAGTTGTTTTAAAAGTGACTATTCCTATTTCCATACAAGTGAGTGAAAATTTGACATAGACAGGCAAAGAATTTATAGGAAACTTTGAGGCAAATGAAGAGGCAATGGGGGTGGTGTCACCAATGGGAAGGTAAACTCTAGCTTCTCCCCATCTAAGTGTCCCTGCTTAGGCAGATGTGACTGAAATGAGGAGAAAAGGAGTTACGAGGGAGGAGCCTCTTCCTTGTCCTTGATCATCGGGAAGATGCTTCTCCAGGAGAAGTGTGTCTATGGGACAGTGGAAGGGGACATGTTTCATGCTCTAACCATGTCCTTGTGGGTGGAATAGCCAATGTCTGGATGTGATCATCCAAGTTTGTTACCTTGGTCAAGATCTTTCTCTGACAGCTGGTGTTTGATGTCACTGAACAGCTTTGCCTCTTCAGAGTCACTGCAGCTGACTACTCTTCCTGAGTTACTTATTTTCTTCCTTTTACATGTATTTATTTAGTGTGTGTGGCTGCACACATGTGCACAAGTGCTACCGCATGCATGCTTGTGGAGTCAGGGAACAATTTGCAGGAGTCCATTCTCTCTTGCTACCAAGTGGGTCCCAGGGATTGAACACTGGTCATCGGCAAGTGTACCTTTACCTGCTGAGCCATCTTGCCAGCCCCTGAGTCATTTCTTTCCTAGATAGAAGAGTATGATCAGATGGGTCTTACAGTCATGTCTTTGGATGAAGTATTCCTTAGTTGAAGAATATGCAACTCATTCCTCCTCAACTGAGTGTTGGTTTATGATTTGCTAATCCCAGATGCTGCTCTTAGGATTTTAAAATGTAAATGAATAGATATTGTTTGCATATGGTACAACATTCAAGATTAAAGGGTTGCCCATTGAAATGCTAGTTCCTGCTAACCCTTGCTTCCTAGCCATTCACTTTCCTTATTTAGGAACAGCTATCATCACCAGTTTCCTGGGTAACACCCCCAAAACATGTAATTTTGTTAAAAGCTAGCATACCCATCCATGCACCTGCATCTCACACTTAATGATTTGGATGCAGATTCACGGTAGAGCCATCTCAGTCTGTTTACTGACATCTTTTTATTTGACTAAGCTTTTCCTTTCTTTTATTTCCTCACAAAACTTTCTGTTCCCCTTCTCTTTTAATTAAAATCTGAAAGTCAGTAACCACATACTTTAGAACATTATCCATTTACACACCCACGATTAATTCAAAAGATAGGTACAAGGTGTCGCCTGCAAGAACACAGGCTGTTCTAGCACTAGGAGTGTAGCAATGAACAGTGGCATTCATTTCTAGCAGGTGGGGAATGCAACAGAGACGTGAACTCTATGTGTAGAAGATATTTAGATTCGTGGGAGACCCTGGACAAAGCTGAAAAAGGATAGTGAATGTGAAGGTAGCTGTGCAGTTTGAAATGTGACCATGTAGGTTCATCTGGGAAAGTAAAATTTGAACCCATACTGGGGGGGGGTGTATGTGGGGGAGTGGGGGAGTCCTTTGAGAGCCTTGAGGACCTGGGAACCATTGTAGACTTTAGCTTTATTCTGAGTGAGATAGGAATTGCTACAGGGCTTTGAACACAGATAGGCTGTGTGTAAGGATCATTTCTGGTTTGAGGCAGAGAAAAGATTTGAAGAGGTGAGGCTAAAGAGACTGGTATCAGTCCATTTGAGCTGCTATAACAAAATGCCTTAAACTGGGTAATTTATGAAGAACAGAAACTCATTGTTCACAGTTCTGAAGACTAGAAAGTCCAAGATGAAGAAGCCAGTAGACCAGGGTTCCAGGGTTTAGTGAGAATCCACCTTCTTGTCTGTGTTTCCACAGAACAGCAGGGGCAAATCATCTCCCTCCAGTCTCTCTCTTAAGAGAACTAATCCCATTCAAGAGCCTGGAGCCCCTGATCCCATTCATGAACCTGGAGCTCCTGGGATTAGTGCTCAAAGGCCCCCTTTTTTTTTTTTTTTAGCTACATTTTTTATTATGTTACATTAGAAATGTCACACAGTAAAGAAACATGAAGTAGAGTGACAGCAGAAAGGCAGCCAGAGTCCTGAGGTCTGGGTGGGGGCGGGGTGGAGGTGAAGGAATAGGTGATTCCTATTTTGGAGAAAATAAACTTGTTGCAGGGAAGTATTCGGCTACTCAAGAGGAATAGAATGATTTTGTCTTGCTCTTAGTAAATGAACAAACAAACAATAGCAGTAAGAACGAAAAGTTCCTGATGCTACATTTAATGTAATATTCTGGAGATGAAACTCAGCTTCATTGGAAGGAGGAACATTCAAAGAAAAATGAAATCAGTGATTCTCACGGTGGCATCCCTGAAATATCAGCTTTGGAGTCACCTGAAACACTTCATGGCTAATTATAATAATTGCAATAACAAAAGCCAGTGGAAATAATATAATTACACCAAACTTACTTTATCTGTATGAAATGTTAAAAGAAGTTATTTTGAAATCAAGATAGATTTTGATCAATTAATGTTAATTAATGTTCAACAGAGATTAAAGACTGATAAAATGATTTCATCAAATCTTAGCATAATTATTTTAGCTTAAATTCTTCGATATGGAGCCATTTCTTACTAGTCCCTAGTATAAACTTCAGTGTGTCTTTAAAATTGAGTGGGAATTTTCTCAAATAGAAATATTCCAAAAGAAAAGACAGCCCTATTGGCTGCAGAACCTGTTAAATACTTAAGAGGGCTTGCTGATTTTACAACCATTCCCACCAAAATATTAGGAGAGAAACCAGGGGCAGCTGGTAGACAAACTCTCCTGGTTTATTTGCTGACTTGTTTTGTGAACCACTGAGTTTAATTAGGGTTAACTGTAGGAGCATGGGCAACTAGGCAGTGGCTACACCACAGATGAAATGAAGAAGACTTTATAGAGTCCCAAACACCATGCAAGGCACTCTGTTCTAGGATGTGTAAGATGCTGGCTCTGTCCTCTAAAGACAAGATAGCATGTTCAAAATCTCAGAAACATAACTTGAAAGAGACAGAAGGGAAAGGTGGAAAGATGGAGAAGAAAAAGAAGAATAAAAACCTTGTACTTACAGGGAAAAATGTAGCTAGCAGCTAAGCTGACACAGTACCAGATCACCTGGAGATTTTCTTTAACCACTGTAGAGAATGTTCCCCATTTCATTCTCTGATTAGCCTCACCAAGACATTCCACTTACAGAGAACATGCATGTTTAACCCACCCTGGCCTGTAGGGCTGAGATACCCAGGCTTTGTAGCTTTCGCTTTGCTTCTGGCCCACACTCCAGGCTCAGATTTGATTGGGCTTAGCACCAATCCTCTTGCAGAGCCAACCTCTTCTGGAGTGTGACTGGCATCTGGCCAAAGTACAGTTTGAAAGGCTCCGAACTCAGTAATGCTTAGCTCTGACAAAGTCAGAGAATTAGGAGTCATGCTCATACGCTGCCCAACCCATTTCCAGCCCTTAGAAATGGTGTCTTCTTGCATGAGAGAAGGGCTAAACAGGCATGTGCAGAAGAAACATGTTGTAATGGCCGAAATAGCACTTCTCCCTGAAACACTGGTGTGCCTGCCAGGAATCCTTGTTTTCTCTGTAATCCAGATTGCCTCAGTATTCTTGGAGGGGGGGGGTTGCAACCCCTCACCCCCAACCCATACCAGGAATAATGTCTTCTCTTACTACAAAGAGAATAAGAAATAATAATGATGGATTCCCTACTTGTGTGCTCCAGGTCTGACTCATCTACTAAAGGAATACCAGAGGATAGTGAGAGTCCTTGAGGTTTGGAAAATCCCAGCTTGGCCTATGGGTGGTAGCCCCATGTCCTCCACAGGCTTTGGCAGAGGGACTGTGAGCTCGGTGACCAAGATCTCTAGTTCCTTCATGTTGGCTCAGTGGGGATTTGCTGGAATGGCCAGGCATCTGACAAGGTGAGACATTTTAAGAATGCACTTGTATGTCCTTTTGCAGACACCCTTCTCCCTTGACCCACACTGGGATTGGATGCCCTCTCCAGCCCTGGGGCCCACAGAACCAATGTCCCTGCCATTCACTAACCTAGACATTGCATCTCTGTTATGTTCCTGATCTCCAGCGGACTTACCATCCCACATGTTCTGCTAGCCATACTGTTGGAAGCTTCCCCTCTCTACCCACCTCCAGAATTCACAGCAAAGGAGAAGCCCTGTTTGGAGATTAATTCACTCAAGCACTTTTAACTTTTACAAGTTTCAGAAACATCCAGTAGGATTGACTAGACTTTATAATCCCCTAGATAATCAATTGCAAATACTGACATTGGACAGAACCTAGATGATACTGGTCTAGGTGAACTGGTGAGCTGATACCCCATTCTTTCCCAGGCTTAGCTTTCCCCCCACCTCATAGAGATCCAGGCTGCTCTCAGAAACCATAGCTCACTACTTTGCTCTTTCAGTGTTGACTTGGATGGATTACAGGTTCTTACATTGTTACTCACCATTAATAACTGTCATCTTACCTCAGTAGTGAAGTAGTTGTTCACATAGCTTTCTTTTCTTAAGTATTAGTAAGCATCACCATTGTTATGATAAATGGCCAGGCTTTAGTGTTCAGATTGACCTGGGTTTACATGCTGGCTACACCACTAAGCAGCCCTATAACTTTGTTTTATTTTGGAGACTATAATTTAATTACAACATCTCTCCATGTCTTTTCCTCCCTCCAAACCCTTGCATAAACTCCTTCCTTGCTGTCATTCAAATCCATGACCTCTTTTTTCATGAACTGTTATTGCATGTATGTATGTATTTATATTTATATATTCATACACACACACATATATATACATATATATATGTATATGTATATATATATTCCTAAATATATATGAGTACCTGTTGAGTCCATATAATGTTACTTGTATTCATGTTTTCAGGGCTGTTTGGTACTAGATGACCAGATGATGGGGTAGGATTGCCTCTCCCATTCCCAGCTTTACTCAGTTACCTGTACTTTTTGTGTAGGGTTGAGGCCTCATGGGCATAGCTTGGTGGTAACCAACAGCTCTCTATTTGAACTTAAGACCCACTCAACAAGAGGGGTACTAATTATAGAACTGCAAACCTAGGTAACTGCTCAGTGCTAGGGAAGTTATGGTTTTTGGAGGAGAATCTACAATCATTAATTTACTATACCAATACAATCCCTAACAACAGTCTATAAACATTTGCATACACACACACACACACACACACACACACCCTTTGATCTCATCACATAGCTTCCTTGAGCTGGCCATATGATCTCACTTTCCTCAATTAAAAATAGAGATAAAAAAATAACTATTTATCAGCTTTTGATATGAGAAAGAAAAGAAAAGATGCAAAACTCTTAGCTGTGTCTAGAAAATGTGGCCAATAAGTGACAGATTCTGTTATTAGATTTCTATTTTTCAGTTGGTGTTAAGAGTTTGGTCTGGAACAGCTTATATTTGTTTCCTTAATAATGAAGCAAGATGTTCATGGTTAAAAATACACACATATATTTCCAAATGTGTCTAGGAAGGGTCAGAATAATCCAGTTTGTATATGTATTACTGGTTCTAGAGGGAAGTTAGAAAGATGGGTCCAAGCTCTGTTCATATCTGAGGTTGGAATAGACCTGCTCTGCCCAAGGATCCCAGGCCTGTTAGTAGGTAGCAGCTGCAAGGGCTACTGGTCTAACTCTAGGAGGGCTTTTCTCATGTTTCTGTGGGTGGTTCCCATGGAAATACTTAGCAGGTCTGAGGGTGTACTTAATCAACAAGCAGAGAAGAGTGGAGCAGGAGACATCAGATGGGAACAGTGGCTTTTGTTCATCACTGCTGGAAACAAAGTCCTTTGGCATATGTTGAACTGCAGCCTTTTTTGGTAAGTGACTTTGCGAATTGAGACCTGAGAGAGTGTCTGGCTCAGGCTTACACGTTCATCTGCATAATCACTAATGCAACCAACAGAAGCAACTTAAGGGAGGAAGGATTTTTGGGCTCGTGGTTTAGGAGTATCCAATCCACCATGGAGAAGAAGGCATGGTGGAGCTCATGGCAGAGAGAACATGAAGCTGAGACTCCTTCCATCTTGTTGAATTAAGTGGACCAATTTCCTTTAGGTTCCAGATATGTCACCAGTCTCTCCAAACCATGCTGTCATCTGGGGATCAAGTGTCCAAATACATGGGCTTGTGGGAAAAATCTCACATTCAAATCATAAGGGCCTCTGACTGGGATTTCAGAGCTCAGCCTGCCTGCAGCAGGGCAAAGATTGGGGAATGAGTCACCACGAGAACCAAAGCCTAGTTATAGTAACTTTGAAATAGAATGTCTGATGAGTTGTTAAAATTTGCCTCAGAACTAAGTGGACTTAAACACCAGTTCCCTGGTGATTGGACCTAGCAGTGGCAAGTTTATCACAAAGAGCTCTCTCTCTCTCTCTCTCTCTCTCTCTCTCTCTCTCTCTCTCCCCTCCCCATCCTTCCTTCCTTCCTTTCTTTCTTTCTTTCTTTCTTTCTTTCTTTCTTTCTTTCGTATATGTGGTGTTCGTATGTGGTTGTGTGGTTGTGTACATATGTGTAGATATTTGGGCTCATGTATGTGGAGGACAGAGGTCAACAATGAATGTCTTCCTCAAACACTCTACACCATATTTTTCAGAGAGAGAGTCTCTCACTATACCTTGAGCTAGGTTGCTTTGGCTAAACTGGTTGGTAAATGACCTCCAAGTATCCACTGGCCTTTGTCTTCCCCTCCCCCATCCATGGGGTTCCTGAGCTACCATGCTCAGCTTTTTATATGGGTGCTGGAGATCTAAACTTGGGTCCCTATACTTGCACAGTAGGGTCTTTATTGACTGAACCATTCCCCCTACCCCCCCCAAAGCCTTCACTCTCTGAAGGGAGGTATAGAGCACAGATCTATAATCTCAGCACGTGAAAGATAGAGGCAGGAAGATCAGAAGGTTACAGCCAGCCTTGAGGACACAGATTGAGTCTGAGGCTAGCATGGGCTACATGAGCTCCTATCTCAAAAAGAGAAAAATTAAAACAGAAACTCTTGGTCTGCTTACTATTTCCTTCTTGAAGCTTGTGGAAGTTTTCAGGTGGACATTGATAATTTAGTTTAGTCACCCAATAATTATAGCCATGATTTCAAAGTTCTTTGGAGCCCAAGTGATATGGACTAAAAGTGTTCTCGTCTGCATTCCTAAGTTGTTCATTTCCTAAGTATATACACGGCAGCAACTCTTCATGGAGCCTGGGCTTATACACAAAGACAGATGAGGACCCAGCCCAGAAAGAACTTAACTGTAGCCACAGGGACATCCCATACAGTGCTTGGTTACAGCTGGAACACATGTCCAGATAGAGGTATGGACCACAGAGTGTGTCAATGTAGCTGAGACTCTCAGGAGCTCTCCTTAATGAGTGATCATTGAGCTGGAATGTGGAGGGGATTGGGGGCTCCTTAGTGAAGACCAGCTGAAGAGAGCATAGGCCAAGGTCTCGAGGCAAGGCAGGATTGGTCCAGAGTGTTGCACACTTTGGCTCAATGTTATCTTTCCACAGTTGTTCAAGAACTAGCTAAAGGAAACGGCAAGTGTGGAGTGCCTTGCCCAGAGCTGGGGTCTTTATTAAAGGCAAATTTCACTCCCTTCACAAGCAGTGAACATATGGAATTTAGGTTGATTTTTCAGCAGCTGGGACCCAGGACTCCTGTAAAACACCAGGAATTGCAGGCTGCCAGTCTGGCCTGTGAGATTAGGAGGTGCAACTATGACTTTTATGGGACTGGTGGGTGGCAGCTGGCTGTTGTCACAGTAAGCTCCTAGTGGGATTGCCTCCAGGGATCAGGTGCTTCTATTTTGTCACATTTCTTTGTCAAAGAAGTCTTGGTTCCTTCCTCACACAATAGGAATTCTCAAATCTACATCTCAGCTGAGCTACAGTTATGCTCTTGGGCTGGATTCATTATCCATGTGGAGTGATCTCACGTGAAGCCAGTGGGTTTAATCAGTGAGATGAGTCACAGTGGGCATAAGAGGCAGAGCCTGCTGTCTCCCTAAAGACAGAAAGTCTTCCTCAGCCCTCACTTGCTCTTAAAGCCCGTGTGTGTGTGTGTGTGTGTGTGTGTGTGTGTGTGTGTGTGTGTGTG
>JADRCH010000055.1:597304-619997 GCA_019843965.1 Rhynchomys soricoides | reverse complement strand
ACACACACACACACACACACACACACACACACACACACACACACACAGAGATCAAGAGTGAGAGCGAGAGCAAGAGCGAGAGCATGCATTTTAATGCTCACATTGAGATTCTTATCACTCCCAGAGCTCCCTCTTTTATTGTGTGTACTCTTCTTGCTGCTGTGCCTCAGGTCAGAACATTCCTGTGCACTTTCACCCAATACCCCACTCCCCCACAAAACAACTGTGTAATAAGTTCACTAATAGAAACTCTGATAGAGGAAGCAGCCTGTAACACCACAGTCCTACGTTCCTTGTTTCCTCTAGCCTCTGAAGGCATGCTGCTTTCCAGTACGGAGTCCAGCCATCCCAGCACAACACCTACCTCCCTATTTTCACCATTTCTGGTGGTTCTTAAGTCTTTGTGTGTTTTTCATGACCTTAGCATTTGTTTTTTTACACTTGTTTATTTTTATCTGTGTTGGGATGCATCTCAGGGTACATGTGTGGAGGTCAGAGTGCTGGTTCTCTCCTCCCACCATATGGGTCCCCAGGATCAAACTCAGGTAATTTGGCTTGGTAGCAAGTGCCTTTACCCACTGAGCTATCTCTGGCCCACCTTGGCACTTTTGAAGAGTATTAACAAGCCATTTTTGTAAGTCATCTCCTCAGCACAAGTTTGTCCAAAGTGTTCTTGTTAACTACGTTAAGGTTATATATTTAAGGAAAGCACCTCATAGAATCTTGGTGCATCATATCAGAGGGCCTGGTGTCACTATGCATTATTGCATGTTCTCTTTGGCTGCTTGGTGAAGGTGATACATATCTACTGGCCTTCACTACTCAAATGTTCCTATTACTCTGCTTGTGGTTGCTATTGGGAGAAAGGGACATTGAGATTATATGGCCATCTCCACTCATGGTGCTACCTAGCTTCCATCAGTGAATCATGGTATATCATTTGCACAGGTGATCAAGTGGTAATCTTTTTAGTTCCCTAACTCTTGGCAATATTTACTAATTGGAATGCTTCTCTAAAGCAGGAAGAGTTATCTCTTTTCTGTCTGATATTTTTGTTGAATAAGAACATTTTCCCATGGAAGATATGGAACATGTGTTCATTCAGTTGTGTGTCTATCAGTATGAACTCACAAATTTCTGACTTTGTTCTCTGGTTTATAGCTCAATACTATGGTTATTTATTTTATTCCTTGAATAGCTATGCTTTGGCCACTGATTGCTCCTTGAAGGCATCTCTAATATTTGCAAACACATGATCCTTTTTGCATTTTCTTACTTTTGGCCTTTGAGGATATTCTGGGCACCTTATATTATGTTTCTGTTTTTGTTTTTTATTTTTATGCCCCTGTCCTGGAACTAACCACTTATTTATAAGCTTTGGGCTCTTTTGGTTGCAAGAGCTGGGCCATGGTCATGTTCATTGCTATTCAAAATTCATTGTTTCAAAGGCCCCTTAAACAGAATAAGTATATGTATATTACAATCTATCTATCTATCTACCTATCAATCTATGCATCTATCTATCATCTTCATATTAAAAATTCATTGGTTCATATTGATATGCCCTATTATTACACACCACAAGGTTAATCTTTCTCTTTTACTAATCTGCAAGCTTTTTAAACATTACTATGTAATCATGACCATGTTGCCTCTCTTTCCGGCCCAGCAGTTTACCTACTTGTCACAAATGTTAAATATATAACCAGTAATTTCTTTTGTAGCTACTGTTAAATTATTGTTTTAAGAGTTTAGAGTTACAATATCATAGAAATAAGGCTTACCACACATCTGGTACATTTTGAAGAGTAAAAAATGTGAAGGGATCCATGTGGTTTTCTCTAAAACTGGTTGATGGCTATCTGGCTCTAAAATCACACTCATTACACACAATGGTAAAGAGTATGAGAAAATGACCCAACAGAGCATTTTTTGTTTCCCCATCAAATCTACTTCTGTTGCCCTCCTAACCAAGCTACCAACAGCTGCAGCACTACCACGTAATTGGCCAAAACTTTCTCGTGACCTCAGAAGCCAATTTGGATAGACCTGAATTTTAAGGAAGAAACCTCTCCCTTGGAATTCAAATCAGTGAAAGAAGAATAAACTACATTAGGAAACCTTTTTTTTTTTCCTAACACACTAAGCTTACTCTTTAAAAAAAAATTAAAATTGAAAGTAAAAATTATGTGACAAATAACAGGAGCTAGACTAGAAATATTTTTAAGGACTAGGATTTTAATGTTAAGGATGAGGGTTAAAGTTTTAGGAACACCTGTGATGAGATTTTTCCATGCATTCTGGAGCCACAGTAATAGTGCTGTGAATTGAATTGACACCAGGGAAATAGATATGACTTACAATCCACCCAGTCAGTTGTGGGCAATGGGTGGAAATAAAATCAGTTGTGAGAAATTGGATGTCATAACTTCTACTGAGCGTTGATGTGTGGTCAGAATTCTCTACACTACTTATGAAGGGCTAGAATCTCTAATAGAAAACTGTTTTAGTTCTTATACTGACTGGTTTTGTGTCAACTTGACACAAGCTGGAGTTATCTCAGAGAAAGGAGTTTCAGTTGAGAAAAATGCCTCCACGAGATCCAGCAGTAAGGCATTTTCTCAATTAGTGATCAAGGAGGGAGGGCCCCTAGTGAGTGGTACCATCTGTGGGCTGGTAGTCTTGTGCTCTATAAGAAAGCCAGCTGAGAAAGCCAGGAGAAGCAAGCAAGCCAGTAAGAAACACCCCTCCATGGCCTCTGCATCAACTCCTGCTTTCTGCCCTGCTTGAGTTCCAGTCCTGACTTCCTTTGGTAATGAACAGCAGCATGGAAGTGTAAGCCCAATAAACCCTTTCCTCCTCAACTTGCATCTTGGTCATGATGTTTGTGCAGGAATAGAAACCCTGACTAAGAGTTTCCAAGGTAATGGAGAAGATGTCCACAGAAAGCCCTTAGCAGCCTAGTATGCATATGGAATCCTCATTAGAGCATTTCCCACTAGAGATGAACCTAGGGGGAAATATTACCAGGTAGATGCAACAGCTGTTAATTTGACTACATCAAGAATCAATTTTAACCCAAGCTGCTAGGTACTCCCTTCAGAAATTTTTTAAATGAATTATTTGAAGCAAGAAAACCCACTGTAAATCTGGGCCACACCCTCTGGTAGCAGCCCACATAAGAGGACATGCTTTCTTACCCCCCTCTTGCTGGCAAGTTCATTTATCCTGCTGCTGTGGCTGGTGTTAAATCCAACTTCTTTAGGATTTCAATGGAGAATGAAGGCCAACAACTCTTCAGGGATTCTCCAGGATTCCAATACTAGATTGGGATTATAGAGACATTCAGCATCATGAACTGAGCAACTGCCAGATGGTCAGCCTTTACATCCTGAGCCAGCCACTGTTGGGCTTAAAAGACCATGGCCTACAAGCTACCCTAATAAATCCCACATAATGTATACATATACTCATCTTATCAGTTAGGTTCCTTTGGAAAACTCTGACTAATACAGCAGATAAAGAATTCAGACAAAATATTGATATAATATTGTATAATTTTATAATAAATAGAAAATATAGAAGGATAACAGAGCAATCTGAACATAACTTTTAAACAAACAAGAAATAGAACATATACAGCAAAAACATAATGTATTATTTTAAAGAAAATCTACACTGGATTTGAAAATAAGTGAAATAAAATTCTAGAGAAAGAACTGGTCCCTGAAACAATAACTGATTGGTTGAACAATAACTTAGATGCAGCTAAAGAGAGAACTAATTAACTGGAAATAAAAGCTGAAGAAAGAGCATTTGTAGTAAGAATTGCTGGTGGTAAAATTCCTTCCCAGTGGGAGTCATAAAGCAAAGTCTATTCTTCCTCCTAGGGTTCCAGTGGTAAACTGAGGCACAATTCCACCCAAGTTCACTCCAGGGAAACCAATGAGTTTATTAGGCTTCCTGACAGATCTCCATTTAAAATATAAATTAAAATTTACATGTAAATGTGGTAACAACAGAAAAGAATAAAGATGAAATATGTAATTTATAAGATTATAGACAATGGGAATAAAGAAAAATTGATCCCATAGAAAAGAGGAAAGGCTAAAGAACAGAAACAATTACAGTCACTGCTTCCTGCCTGTAGTGTGGTAGGAGCAGCTTTCTCCTGCAGTGATTATTTCTGCCCAGAACAAGGAGTCAAGTGAACCCTCAATGGTGAGGATAAGCTGGCCTAGAAAGACAGGCTCCTAGATTACCTGATGAACTTTGCTGTTGTCTTCCTTGTGACTGCCCTAGTACTCTTTTTTGTCTTTGGGGTCATTGTATAGCAGATCACAGTGGCAGCTTCTCTGTCCCTTGGTGTGTCTCCAGTGTCTGGGTAACAGTGACAGCAACCAGTTACCAACAACCTTGTGGTTATCTTTCTTAGTCACTGTTCTATTGTCCAAGGCAACTATTATAAGACAAAGTATTTACCTGGGTGGCTGGCTTACAGTTTTAGAGGTTTAATCCATTATCATTATGGTGGGGAGCATGGTGGGACAGAGGCAGATACTGAAACAGTAGCTGAGAGCTACATCATGATCTATGATCTATGGGGGGAGGGAGAGAAAGAGAAAGAGAGAGAGAGACTAGATCTGGCATGGGCTTTTGAAACTTTAAAGCCCACCTACAGTGACATACTTCTTCCAACAAGACCACACCTACTCCAACAAGGCCACACCTTCTGATCCTTTGAATCCATTTAAATAGTGCCACTCCCTGATGACTAAACATTCAAACATATGAGCCTATGGGAGCCATTCTTATTCAAACTGCCACATCATCCTTATATCTATGGTGCTGTGGACAGGTAGCTCAAAACAGCAGTTTAGAAAAAAATGAATATGGTAGACAAGAGCTTGATCCTTAGTGCTTTTTTTCCAAAACTTGTGTCTGCCCTCCTGATATCTGTGTGGCATCTTTCAAAGGAGAGGCTTGTGGCAGATTGGGATCTGTATGCGTGTGTTCATCGGTTATGTAAATGTGTTTATGGGTTGCTGCATGGAAGACTGTGCTGTTGGATCTGCCTCACAGAGTTCTACATTCCTCTCAGCATTGTCACGAAGGGGATACACAGTGAACCCCTCCATGCCTTTGCTATAAGGGGCTAGTTTAGCTGTGCCAGACTTTGAGCAGATTTTCATGTGGTTTGGTTATTCTGTCTACTCTTCAGTAACTTTCCCTTGGGGATAGGGGGCCTCTTGCACCAGCCTTGCTTGCCAATTTTACCTGGGGTGTTTGCAGCTTGAAAGGATTCACCACTTTGCTCAATACACATAGCCAGTTGTTGTGGGAAATATTAAAAAGAAAGAGTAATATCACATGTTCCCACGCTATGTTCTGGTTCTCTCAGCCCTGTCTGCCTGGTCAGCCATACACTGTCGAGCAATGGCTGACCTGCTTTTATCTCGTGGAGCTCTAAGTCAGAGCTCCATGATCTCTCCACCCAGCTTGCTAGGTTCCCACTGTCAGGTCGAGACCACGCCAGCCCCATGCTTCAATACCTCCATGGCCTCTGTGGAGCACTTCAGGCAAACACACACTTTGCTGCTGTACCTTTCTCTCTGGAACCCAGACAAGCCACTGAGTGAAGGAAAACGCAACACAAACTTAGTTCAGAAACAATAGTAACTCAATCTCTGGGCATAACAACTAAAACCTAATCTTGTAAGCCTTATCAAAATCTGATTCCTCTGATGGCAAATCCTTGTGGATCTGCCAAGATACCAGGAGACTCTAGTAGCTACATTTTACCTATCTGCTGTCCCTGTTCCAAAAGGATCCTCTCTCTCCTCCTCCTCCTCCTCTCTTCTCCTCTCCAACCCAGAAGTCCCTCCTCCTTACCCAGTGATTGGCTCCTTTATTCATTAGGGGATTTGTTCACAAGAAGTCACATGAGTATGTCACTCACCCCTTGTCTGAAGCCCCCTCCCAGGAGGGCAGAATTAGCAGAACACAAACAGCCCCAGAGCTATCCACAACAGCCAGTAAGTAACATAACCAGAAGTTAGACAACTCAAACCTGAAAGTACATAATATTTAAACATTATTTGTCTTCTCAGTGCATAAGTGGGAGGAAACTCAGTAAAGTGAAAAGATGGATATGAAAGTTTGAAGCATAACAGAATCACTTAGGAAACTCCCTAGGGAGAAAATGTGTCATATGCAGTATTGGGAGGGGAAGGAGGAATAGTCGGCAAGGCAGATAATGGGCTGTTTTCTCTGGAGCATCTCTCCTGTCACCAGCTTTATGTGTATTTCATAGAAGGATGGGCTAACAGGTTTTGCGTGGAAATGCAAATCAACACTGATCCACAGTTTTTAAATGATGGAACAAGTTACAATCAATAGATCAAAGAAAACTGAAACCCCTTCTGCCTCTTTTTTTTTTTTTTTTTTTTTTTTTGAGGCTGCCTCCAGCTAGTCAGGAGTTTCAGAGACAGAGAATAACATGAGGGACCAGGGTGTGCAAGACAGGCCATTCTGGGCTGTGACTGTCAGAGAGACCCCACGGGGTTAGTGGAAGATCTCTCTGCTGGAGATTTCCTAGGTACTGATGGTCCAACCCTCCCAGATAGAAACTTGATTAATAACTTTAAAAAATGGCAAACATGAAACACAGAAGATGGTAAAGTAAGTTCACATCTATAATTTTACAAATGTAGTTGGGTTAAACTTATACACTTCAAGATACAAATAATTGAATGATTTGTTTTTGTTTGTTTTAAAGCTGGGACTAGAGAGATAACTTGGCAGGTATGTAGGAGGAATGGTGGGCACCCCCAAGTAGATGCTGGGGCTGCGCAGCTACAAAGGCATCTTCTGCAAGAGGACCTAATTGAAGACTGCCTGAGAGACCAAGGATTGCTGACACAGACAATGCCAGGCAATTGGAACTGCTGTTTAGAAGAGACGCTTTCTTGAGATCAATGAGGTACAGGTGGAGGATATTGAAGAGCTTGCAGCAGCGTTGAGATGAACTTGATGCAGCATTTCTCACCTGTTCCCTTTGCCACATCACCTCCAACATCCAAGAGCAGGCAGGGTTGGGTAGTGAGCAGTCCAGGGCACAGGCAGCATGAGTAAAGTGTTTGACATTCAAGACTGAAGAGTTAAGTACAGATCCCAGAACTCATGTAAAAGCCTGGTGCAGTCACCTGAGTGTGTGAGCATATGTAATCTCATATGCTTCTGCAGTAGACAGGAAAAAGCAAGGGCAGGAAAATCACAGCAAGCTCACAGGTCAGCTAGCCTGGTAAATACGGCAGCAATAAGCTCTATGGGAGGTGAGGACCAATACAAACCTTGTCTTCTGACCTCCATATGTGCTTTCTTCATGGCAAATGAAGACCTGCAGTACCTACACATAAACATGAACTCTCTCCTACATGTGTGCATGCACTTATGTACATGCAGACACACACACACAAACACACGCATGCACAGAGGTTTTTTTTTTTTAAAGAAAGATTAATTGATTGTAAGAAACCAAAAGCACTAAAACTGACTTAAAAGAAAGGTGACATGTGTATACCATTGTCAGGAAAAATCAAATATAAGAGCAGCAATAGGATGATAACTCTGTAATTAGTAATAAAATAAGCATTCTGACAACAAGTGGTGAATTTGTGTGCTTTTATGTTTTCTCTTTTTTTCCTCTATTTTTCTTTTATTGAAAATGGATTTTTTTTCAAACAACGTATTCTGGTATTCTGAGTATGGTTTCCCCTTTCCCAACTCCTCTACCCCAAGATCCCCCACCCCCATTTCTCCTTCCATCTAAATCCACATTCTTTCTGACTTCTGTTAGAAAACAATAGGCATCTCTGTAATAATAATAAGATAAAAAAGACAAACAAACCAGAATATGACAAAGCAAACAAGCAAACAAAAAGCACAAGAAACACATTTAGGCACAGAGATACACATGCTGATATATACAGTAGTCCCATAAAAACACAAAATTGGAAGCCATGATATATACATGAATGACTGATAAGATTTTAAAAAATGCTCCAAACAAAACATTATTAGACAAAGAACCTCCAAAGTTGTTCCTGAGTTTGTTTTGTGCTGGTCACCTACAGCCTCAGATGGTCTTTATCCTCAGAGAGACTCTGTTGAACAGAACTAAGCTTCCATTTGTGAATGGTTATCAATTGGAGATAACTTCAGGGTTAGAGTCGGGGGGGGTTGTGTCTACTCCTCTGAGCATTGGGATCTCATCTGGTGCAGACTTGTGCATGTCCTGTGCGCGTTGCTGTAGTCTTGGTGAGTTAATTTGTGCATCAGTCTTGCAGTGTTTAGAAGGCCTTGCTTCTTTGTTGTTCTGCATCCCCTCTGGCTCTTACAATATTTCTGTCTCTTCTTCTAGGTTCCCTGAACCTTGAGGGGAGTGATTTGATGGAGACACCCCATTTAGATTTAGAACTGAAGTTTCCAAGACCAGTTATTCTCTGCACATTGGCTGGCTGTGGGTCTCTATTTGTTCCCATCTGCAGTAGGAGGAAACTCCTCCGATGATGGCTGAGTAGGGCACTGATCTATGAGTATAGCAGACTATTAGTCATTTTATGGCTACGTTCCTTTAGCAGAATAGTAATGTTTGTTTTTCCCTAGGTCTCTGACCTACCCTACTGTCTGTCTATTCTTGGTCACAGGATCAGTGTCAGCAATGAGTTCCATCTCATGGAGCTGGACTTAAATCCAATCAGTATTGATTGGTTACATAAGCTTTGTGTCACAATTGCATTTTGCAGGCAGTTCATCATTGCATATTGAAGATTTTGTAGCTGGATTGGTGTCTACCTTTCTCCTTCGGCATTATACCTTCCAGTACCATGAACACTAGTTCTTAGGGAGAGACACTAGCTCAACTTCTCCAAGTTCAATGAGTTTTTTGGTTTTTGCTATTTTTTTTCATCTATAGGGCCTTACTGTCAGTTTGTAGTGAGCAACCAATAGCCTGAGTTGTTTGAGGGAGGGATCCTATGGAGTCTCTGTGGCCAGCAACTCAATTAGATATAATTCATAGCAAACACTGGAATCTTCAGTTAGTGACAAGAGATGTTCAGTTGGGACTCCTGCCCTCCATTGTTTGGCTGTTTCATTTAGATTACTTTCATACATGTATATATTTTAGGAAGCTTGTACTGTATTAGGCTTCCATATGTCTACTCAAATGGGCCTTAGTTTTGGCTGTCTCTCCTCATATCCCCTCTCTCATCCTTTTCTTTCCTGTTTGATTTCCCAGTTCCTATCCACATCATCGTCCATCCATAACTATCGATTATGTTTCCCCTTCTTAGGGAGATTCATATCTCCCCAGTTTCCTTATTTTATGCCTAATCTCCATGGTTATAAAGATGGTAGCTTGCTTACAGAAGACTTAGCAACTAACCTTCACATATAAGCAGATATATCCTGTATTTGACTTTCTGGGTCTGAGCGACCTCACACAAAATGATGCTTTTTCTAGCTTCACCTATTTACCTGTGAATTTTTTTAATGGCTGAATAATATTCCATTATGTAAATGTGCCACATCTTCTTTATCCTTTCATCTATTGATGTACATCTAGGCTGTTCTCATTCTGGCTGTTATGAATAGAACAGAAATGAACATTGTTGAGCGAAGTATCTCTTCATTAATATGAAATGTCCTCTGTGTATATTCCCAAAAGTGTTCTAGCTGGATCTTGAAGTAGAAGTATTCCCAGTTGCCTAAGGAACAACTACACTGATTTTCACAGTGACTGTACAACTTTGCACTCCTACCAGCAATGAATAATGTTCCCCCACTCCCATATCTTCACCAGCATGAGCTGTCACCTGTTTTATTGATCTTAGTCATTCTGACTGGTATAAGATGAAATCTCAAAGTAATTTTGATTTGCATTTCCATTATGACTAAAGATGTTGAACATTTTGCTTAGGAGTTTTCAGCCATTTGAGATTTTTCTTTTGAGAATTCTCTATTAGATCAATACTCTACTTTTTAATTGGGTTATTTGCTTTCTTGATGTCCAGGTTTAGACATTAGAACTCTATCAGATGCATAGTTGGTAAAAAATCTTTTCCCATTCTGTAGCCAACTGCATTGTTCAAGTGATGGTGTTCTTTGCCATGCAGAAGCTTCTTGGTTTCATGAGATCTCATTTATTAGTTGTTGTTCTCAGTGCCTGTGCTAACAGTGTTCTGTTAAGAAAGTCTTTTTCCATGCTAATGTGTTCAAGGCTATCCCCCAACTTTCTCTTCTATTAGATTTGTTTATTTGGTCTTATATTGACATTTTTGATCCATCTGGAGTTTTGTGAGTTTGAACCTGTTTTCATTCTTTTACATGAAGCCATCCAGCTCTATTTGTTGTAGATGCTGTCTTTTTTACAGTGTGTATTTCTGGCTTCTTTACAAAAATCAGGTTCCCAAAGGTGTATGGACTTACCTCTGGGTCTTCGATTAGATCCCCCCATTGATCAATGTGTTTGCTTCTTTGCCAATATCCTGCTGTTTTTGTTATAATATTTCTGTAGCACAATTTGAGATCAGGGATGATGATACCTCCAGAAGTCCTTTTATTATTCAAAATTGTTTTTTTAGCTATCCTGGTTTTTAAAAGTGCCTTTCCTTATGAAGCTGAAAGTTATCCTTTCAAGATCTTTGAAGAATTGTGTTGGAATTTTGATGGGATTGCATTAAATCTGCAGATGACTTTTGGTAGGATGGCCTTTTGACTATGTTAACCCTACCAATCCATGAGCATGAGAGAGCTTTCCACTTTCTATTAGCTTTTCTATTTCTTTTTTTTCCAGTATCTTAAAACTTACAGCATACAAGTCTTTTACTTGCTTGGCTATTGTGAAAGATGATGTTTCCCTTATTTTTCTCTCAATCCATTTGCCATTTATATATAGGAAGGCTTTGGATTTGTGTGTATTAATGCAGGGAACCATGAAGTTGGCTTGGCCTAGCTGCTTTGAGTGGCATGTGTAAAAGGTTTTTTACGTTAGAGTCTGTGGCTTCTAGGGACTTCCAGTTTTTGAGAGATCAACACACTTCCCCAGTCAGTGAAGCCTTTAGGTCCCTTTGTGTTTCTCTGTATGTTTCCTTAGTAGTCAAGGGAGCATGGAATCTTGATAGGACAATTGGTCTTAGACATTTATATTGAGTACCCTCGGTAGTTTGCAAATATCATTATATTCTGGAAACTACAACTGATCTTGGCAATTGCCATTATATTCTGTTTCTTATGAAGGTAAGAAATGTCTGTTTGATCTGAATAAAATTGTCACAGCCTCAGTTTTGCTGTGACTCCTCCAACAGGCCTGGTTTAATTCCTTGTAGCCTTATCAGGTAACCTTGGCCTGGTAAGGAAGTGTGGGTGCTTACATATTCTGATACTTTGCTGAAAGTGTTTATCAGCTATAGGAGTTTTCTCGTAGAATTTTTAGTGTCACTTGTGTATACAATCACATTATCTGCAAATAAAAATATTTTGACTTCTTCCTATTTGTATTCCCTTGATCTCCTTTAGTTGTCTTATTGCTCTAGCTAAAACTTCTAGTACTACAATTGAATAGTTATGAAGAGAGTGGACAACCTTGTCTTGTTCCGGATTTTAGTGGAAATGCTTTGAGTTTGTCTCCATTTAGGTTGATGTTGGCTGTAAATTTGCATTTTTATTGTGACATATGTCCCTAGTATCCCTAATCTCTCCAGGACTTTTATCATGAAGGGGTGTTGGATTTTGTCAAAGGCCTTTTCTGTATCTGACGAGATTCTTTCATTCTATTTATATGGTACATTTCATTTATCAATTTACATATGTTGAACCATCCCTGCATCTCTGGAATGAAGCCTAAAAGATCACAGTAGATGAATTTTCAATTTGTTCTTGAATTTGGTTACAAATATTTTACGGAGAATTTTTACATTTATGGTTCATAAGGAAAATTCATCTGTAGTTGTCTTTTTTTGTAGAGTCTTTAGGTGGTTTAGTTATCTCAGTAACGGTGGCCTTTTAAAAAGAATTGGGCAATGTTTCCATACTTTTAAAATGACTTTCAAAATACACAAAGCAAGAAGGGCCAAAGTCACAATGAAATCAATCAACTCTCGAGGATAGCTGGAAGTTTTAATGAGCGTGTCAGGCATGGTTTGTCATCTTTGCTTGTTTTATTTTCCTGAGGTAGGATCTATGTTACTATATAACCCAAGCTAGCTTCAAAATCTTGATCTTTCTGCCTTAACTTAGTAGAAATGCTGCGGTTACTGGTTTGTATCACCACTCCTGGATAGCTGCCTTCTTACTTACTTGATAACAGAACTTTAGAAGGAGCAGGAGAATCAATTGCTCCAGGAAAGCCTTGAGCTGACCAGAGGAAGATCAATGTATGTAGCAATCTATGTAGATTTGCTAAAACTGTCAAGTACCCATTCATGGTAAGAGTATTTTGCCATGAACTGGTTTCACATGGATGGTTCAATCCCTGTTCTTTCAATATGAATAAACAAACAGAGAATGTTGGGAAGGCTGCTCTGAGGTTGCTTATGTCTTTCGGGGCATGTTGTCTTCCATTTGAAAGCCTCAAAATACTAGATTGGCATCATCAAAGCCACTTTGGAGCAAAGATCAAGAGCAAATGGCCATGACTCTGAGAGTGTCCCTGACTTAGCTGAAGCCACACTGCACAGTAACCAATGAGCCAAATAATTTTTGGACAACTAATTTAGGGCTAATTCCTTCTCATATCTCCTTATTCCAAGTTCCACCCCCTACCTCCACTCCAATATTTCCTATCCACCCCACCCAGTTTCATATTCAAATTTCTCAAATGATAACATTCTGTGAGTGTTTAAAAGTATTTTCTGGTAAATTGGAAGATTTAAAAACATTTCCATTGAGTTGAAATAAAGCCATACATAATGTCTTAGCTATACATAACATCTTGGGGGGGGGGGTCTCTCCTTTTGGATTTTATTGAATAATTTAAAACTTATCAGGTCCATTTAGGCAAACAAAGAAAAAAATTTTTTTTGTTCTTTGTTTCAAGTCTCTTTAATTTTACTCTTCACATTGCCTTTGTGCTTGAGGGAAATTTACCTCTGAGCTGTTGCCATGGTAACCAGGCAGCTGCCTTAGTGGAACAAATCTATGACATGCAAATAAGCAAATGGGGGTGAATGTGATGTATGGTGATGATATTCACCCTGTCTCTTATCAGCAATGTGTCATATTAAAAGCCATTGTGATATTTTAAAAGATCCTGTCAGATTTAGTCACAAGAAGTTTCCATTCATACAGAAAACATCCTAATCAAGTGCTATGGCTGAATGACACATGCACTCATAGTCAATTCTTCTCTTAGCTATACTTTAAGCTGGCCCTATCCTGGCACCCACATTGCATGCTGCCCCTTGCTCATTTCTATTTGGGTTCATCTTTGTGACCAGTGCTAACAATTGGACATCCCAGGATTAGATCGGTAAAAAGCCCACGGCTTCTATCTTTTTGTTCACACTCTATGAGAAACTACCTGTGTGTTGTGACGACTCTTCATGTGACAATATACTAAAGTCTCTGGCCAGCAGTTTGTGAAGACCTGAGGATTCCAGCTGTGGTTCAAGTGAGTTTGGCAGCAGAGCTTCCATCTGGCCATCTGTTTAACTTCAGCTTCCTAAGCAACACTGAGCCAGAACTACCCAGTAACCAAACTGCTTTACGATCCTGACACACAGAAAGCAAGAGATAAGAAATGCTCTTGTTTATTAAGTTGCTAATGCTTGCATTATTTGCATAATTTGTTATACAGCAAGTAATGTAACATTCACTTTGTTCTGGAGATCCCCCTGGCTCTTACTAACTCTGCAATTTCTCTCTCATCAACCTTAAGTCTCCTTGAGTTTTGACTTGGCTTGTTTGGTCTTGCCTTGCTTGGCAAAGGGCACATGCTCATTAACCATGTCCTGAGTGGCTGATTTATGTGTCATTGTAGGATCTGATCCAGTGAGAGCAGAAAGTGCAGTCCATGTGGCTGACTCCCCTGAGCTTAGAGCAGGTCCTTTCAAGAACTCTTCAGAGTGGGATCTTTGTAACATCTATTTGTCCATTTGCCTCTGTTTCTTAATGTTTAATAAAAATGAATTATTAATGCACACCACATGGGTGAACCTTAAAACAACTGTGCTGAGTGAAAGAATTTAGACAAAATATTACTAAGTTCATCTGAAGAGAGTTTTTGATAAGGCAAACTGATTTACAGTGACAGAAAGATCAGCAGTTGCTGGGACAGGGGTGGGGTAGGATGCTGATGGCTGGATACTGGGAGGGACTACAAAAGGCTTTGAGCATATTGGTTGTATTCATCGAAGTAAGAATAAAATAGCAAGGTCAGAATTCCAATCAACTGTCAATGGTCACTGTCACGTTAGATACCTGAGATGGTCAGTGTAAGAGAAGGAAGGTTTACTTTGCCTTAGGGTTTCACAAGTCTCAGTCCATGATCTGTAGTCCTGGGTCTCTGGTCTGTGGTGACTCAGTACACCATGCAAGCAGTACTTGGTGAAGGCCTGTGGGACCATGGAAGGCAGCCTGGTTTCTGGTTGAGCTAAGGTTTAAAACCCTAGAGCCCTAGTAGGAGACAACCGTACAAGGTATGGTAGGCATTTTGCCATGCTCCTGGGACCCAGGCTCCTGACAGGAGGCCAAAGCCCTCCATAGGTATGTGACCATCAGTCACATAGCCCTAAGCCCCTCCACAGGTAGAGGTGTGGTCATATAGCCTCAAGACATTCTCATTTTAATGAGGTACCCAAAGGCTTAGCCAATAAACTCCTCTTCCCAGCCACTCCTCCCTGCAAAAGGTATTTTAACCTCAGGCTTGCCCTGAAGTTGTGGGGTATGGTTTCACTCATTGCCAATCTCCACCATGACAATAAACATCCTAAAACCATGGACTGTCTCTTCATTGGAATCCACCATGGAAAACAATGGAACAGGTCTTCATCTAAAGAGCTGCGTCTAGTCTCCTGCAGAAGGCCTCTCAGTGCTCCCAGCCACAGTCTCTACCAAACCAACCCAGCTAGCTGGTGACAAGCCAAAGACTCGGTCCCCAGCGAGACCCAGCCAGGCTTCTCCCTGACTTTCCCCCTCGGCCCCAGGCTAGATCCAGCCTGCAGGCCCCCACTCTGTTCTCAGCTCTTCCAAGGGATGCCTGGGATGCCCAAGAGCCTGAGAACCAGACAGAGCCGGCTTTGTGAGGTCCTTGGGACCACAGGCCTCACTCTCCACCCCTGGGTGGTGTCCTGTGGCTTCTCACAGCCCAACACCCGCCTGGCAGTGCCATGGGGTAAGCTCAGTCAAACTTCCCTAATCCTGCCTCTCCTGGTGGTCTGAGCCCTGGGGTGGATGAGGGACCCCTCACCACTATAACCCAACAAAAGCCTGTTCACTCATGCCTCTCAGAAATAAGTTAAGAAGAAAGGGGTCAGGTCCCATGAGTTTCTTCCTCATCCATGTCTGAATGTTGACAGGCCCAGTCTTGTGCTGGCAACCATACCTGCTATGAGCCCATGAGTACAATGGCTGTGCGGTGTCCAAAAGGCAGTCATAATCCTCCTTCCTATTGCCCAGCTCTGACTGGATAACTCACATGGAAAAGTTTTGTTTGCTCATAGCTTTGAAGGCAGGCAAATCCAAGATGGGACAGCTATATGTGCTCAGCTTCTGATGAAGGCTTGGGCACAAGAAGTACAGGTGAGCAGGCAGTCATGGAGACAAATATTCAGAATAACAGGGCTTTAGAGCAACTTTGGAAAGGTGATTAACACAGTCCCAGGCGAGGGAGAGTTCACCCACTCCCAAGATGGAAGCAATCTATTCGTGTGGAGATGCCATCTTCATAGATCAAACCCCTTCCACTCCCTACACTGAGGACTGACATGCAGAAGGCCCCAGTGTGAGGTTTAGTGGGATAAACCATATTTAAGTGATACCACAATTGATTATAAAAATCTTCATACAGGTCTTCACAGAGGAATTAGTTCAGACTCATCTTTGAGTGCTCTATTTCTGATGAAATGGGGAATTACTTGCCAATCTCCCTTTTCTCATGCAGAGGGCTATGTGTTGTACCTCCGGGGTGCTTGGTTGCTTAATCACAAAATTGCTCAGCCGTGAGATCCTTCCAGCAGATGCACCTCAGGTGTGAAATAACCTCTCCCAGGTGTTTGTGTTAGAGACAGTGCCCAGAGTGACCCCAAAGCCTCAGAGTCCTGCCACTTCATGAGGGGTCCCTATGTTCCCAGCCTCTCTAGAGGGAAGAAGAAATAAAGACAGCAACCCAACTAAAAATAGTGTAAATTAAAAGTTGGTAATTTCCTCCCTGTGTTTCACTAAAATATTTCTCTTTCTCTCAATATAATTGATTGTCTTTCAATCACCTGCAATCATCTTCAATCACCTGCTTCCCACACCTGCAGATTCAATGAATGTCAGATAACATGTATTCCAAATCAAACTGAATCTTTACTGAACACGTTCAGGCTCTTCTTGTATTACTCCCTAAACAATACTCTGTGACAACTATTCACACATCTCATTGTGCCGGACATCATTCGTCAGAAATGGTTCACATATACATGATGGGCATAGTTTATGTACAGCATCTATATTACTTTATATGAGAGATTTAAGTAGTTTTGGTGTCCATGGAAGATACTAGAGGCAACCCTTCCCTGCATAAATACTAAAGTACTATTTGATTCTCCTTTTAGTTTTTCAGATTTTAACTTATTAGGTGCCTGTGATAGTTAAATTCTGTAACATAGTTAGACTCAGCAATACATAGGGAATCAGCAATGCATTATCTTTGGGTGTTTCTGTGAGAATGTTTCTGAGAGGATTGACTGAGGGGCTGGAGATCTACCTTAAATGTGGGCAGCACCATTGCTTGGGCTAGTGTCCTTAATGGAATAAAAAAGGAAAATATTAAGTTCTTCAACTGGGTAGTGACATGAGCCTTTCCCTGCTTCCTGATCATGCCATGGACCAAGCCACTTCAGGTTCAAGTCATTTCTACCATGATGGACTGTACCCCCTCAAACCTTAAGCCAAAACAAACCTTCTCTCCTGTGTGTCACTTTATTTGATCATAACAACAACTCTTCCTACTATTGGTGAAGTTACTTTCCTAACATTTCTTCAAATGACTTGGATGAATGAACACCCTGAACTTTACTCTTCTAATCTGCAAAGGTGGATATGAGCTCAGAGTTACAAGGTAAATTGATTCAGCTAAAGCAGGTTTAGCCTAGCACCTAGTATTCAGGATACAATATGCACTTAGTGAATGTAAAATGTTGTACGTTGATGAACAAAATCTGTGGCATGGACCACACTAAAGTGTCATTACAAACACACAGACTTCACATTTTCCAATAGGAGATTTTGGAATCCTACTTGTTGAATTGTCACAATCTGTGGCTAACTTGACATATTTTTTTCTATAAAAGTAAAGAGGATTTGTTGGTTGTGTTATTTATTGAAAAACTCTTAAGTCCTAGTCAAATATGTCTTCTTTTGGGGCAATTTAAAAAATACTGCCTAAATAGTCATGTCAACAATAATTTGACATCTCATTATTAGTATAGACTGTATGTTATACAATGTTTACATTGCATGGAAATAGGTTTAACTTTTTTTAGATTTATTTTATCTTTTGTGTATAAATGCTTTGCCTGAATGAATGTATATGTATCATGTGTTTGCCTTATACTCACAAAAGTCAAAAGAGGGTTTCAGATCCCGAAGAATTATAGTTGTGGATTGCTGTGAACTATCATGTGGGTGCTGGGAATTGAACCCAAGTCCTCTGAGACTAAGACTAAACTATCTCTCCAGCTCCATAAATAGGTTTAATACAATGTATTACATATAATAAATAATGATACATTTATAACATTAAAATATATCTTTATATAGCATTATATATAATATGTGCTGAGGCTGATGGTAAGCCTGTAAAAATAGTTTCTTGGAAGATTGAGAAAGGAGGATCAAAATTCAAGGTCAGGACTAGCAAGGAGGCTCACCAGGTACAGATACCTGTTACCAAGCCTGATGACCAACTTTAGTCCCTGGAACCCACATAATACAAGTAGAGAACTGACCTCATGTGCATACCACATGTGAAACATGCATACACAAAAGAAAGACGAAAGAAGGAGGGAAGGAAAGGGAGGGAATGAGGAAAGGGAAAGAAGGAAGGGAGGGGAGAAAGGAAGGAAGGAGGGGAGGAAAGAAGGAAGAAAAGAGGGGAAGAAGGAAGGGAAGAGGGGAGGAAGGAAGGGGAGGGAAGGATGGAAGAAAAGGAAGGATGGAAGGAAGGAGGGAGGGAAGGAAGGAAGGGAAAGAAGAAATGGAGGAAGGGAGGGGAGGGAAGGGAAAGGAGGAAGGGAAGGAGGGCGGGAAGGGGAGGGAGGAAATGTTCCAGGCCAGCCTGGGCAACTTAGCAAGATCTCATAAATTAAGACTGATGTTATATTATGTGCAAGGTCCTACAGGCAACCCTCAGTAAAGCACACACACACACACACACACACACACACACACACACACAGAGTCTGATGGGGATAGGTTCCTTGAATTCATCTACTTCATTTACTTTTAATCCTGTTAAAGGTCCAGTCACTTCATGGAACTGAAATTTTCTTGCCTTTTTTCCCTCTCAACCCACAAAGATCCTATGTGATATTTAGCATAGCTACCCCTCTTCTCAGATTCCCTAGAGAACCCTGTCTGGGGGCAATGGATGAATGCCCAGGCTCAGATCCACTACTGGCTTCAGGACAAGCATCCTAGCACCTTTCAAATGTGTTAGGTTCAAGGCAAAGATTAAGCATATGATGAAGAGAAATCTCTGAAATGCTGACCTAAGAGCTCCTTCAGACCAATAGGAGGAACCATGGTGAAACCTGGCTGTAAAGAACAGTGTGAAATGGACACCTGTTTGTGGAATCCAGAGCCTGCTGGGAGCTGAGTGTCCCAGATCCTAACAGATTGATTTCTGGCCCATTCAATGGCACAGGTTCTTTAAAGAGAAGATGTTGAATGAATGAATGAATGAATGAATGGAAAGAAAGGAAAAAGAAAAGAAAAAAGGCTTGCTTGTCTTATAAATTAAACAAAATAATAGAGAAACAGAGAAATCTGTCTTTAAGAAATGTTTGGTTTTGTGTGTGTGAATGCAGATTTCCTAATTTCTGGAGCTGTAGTTATAGGTGGTTTGAATCACCCAGTCAGGTGCTGGGATCTGAACTCAGGTCCTCTACAAAAGCAGAATGCATTCCTAACTGCAGAATCATCTCTCCAGCTCCCAGAGAGAATTTTCTAGTCCAAACCTAATAATTTTGATGAGAAACGAAAAAATAAAGGCACGTCGAGGAATGAAATTTAACATGAATGAAGATCAAACGCAGTGCTGGATCTAAGGCTGGATCTTGGAATGGAAACGGGTAAATGATGAGTCCCAAATGGCCTGGAGCGAGTTAGTACTAATGCACCAATACTCATGTCTTAGCTTTACTAAATGTGCATGGATGTCAGCAGGCTCAGCCAAGCAGGACACATCTTCACTGTTTAAAATAAAAGAACAGAGTACAAACAGTGGAGGGCATTGCTAGTGTAAGTAGGTAGGCAGCCATGGGCAAGAATGAGATGGTGCCCTGTGAAACTACCCCTTCAGCAGCTAGGTTCATCTTGACCCAATGGACAAAGGATAGGATGTGAGGTAACCAAGGAAACTACAGCTGTATCTTGGTAGTTTTGTTTTCTGATGGTTAAAGTGTTCCTTTGTGGATTGAAACTGCAGTTAACTTTCCCTCTCTCTTTATCAGAAAATAAGGGCACTTTTCCAAAGACCATGCAGTGCCACCAATAAACATCCCGATAAGCAGGGAAGATAAAAAAGACACACAAAAATCTGATCTGGGCATTTTTGACCCCAGATCAGCCACAGTGGGTTGAAACAAAGGTGATCCTCAGCCGGGCAGTGGTGGCGCACGCCTTTAATCCCAGCACTTGCGAGGCAGAGGCAGGTGGATTTCTGAGTTCGAGGCCAGCCTGGTCTACAGAGTGAGTTCCAGGACAGCCAGAGCTATACAGAGAAACCCTGTCTCGAAAAACAAAACAAAACAAAAAAAGGTGGTCCTCAAGAAGAGAAACAATGACTTTACAAAAGGGAGACGATCACATGAAACTTTAAAAAAATTTTGGTTTATTTCAGTTTTGTGTGAATGGCTGTTTTGCCTGCAACCATATGTGTGCACCACAAGGAAGTCAGAACTCACTACAGACTGTTTTGGGATAGTATTGCCAATCTGAGAGAGCAGGAGAGGGTAATGGGCAAAATAAATTGGGATTTCTAGAAGACAAATCCTCTCAGACCATGTAGACAGACACAGTGGACTTTGAGAGCTGAGTAGTGAGATGGTAGGTAAATTTTGTAGACAAACAGTGTAGATTCATCTGAAGAGAGTGAGCCTCTGCTGCATGGTTTACCACCATTTCCATTAACACTTTCTTTCATTAAAACACACACACACATACACACAGCCGGGCAGTGGTGGCACACTCCTTTAAGCCCAACACTCGGGAGGCAGAGGAAGGTAGATTTCTGAGTTCGAGGCCAGCCTGGTCTACAAAATGAGTTCCAGGACAGCCAGGGCTACACAGAGAAACCCTGTCTCAGAAAAAAAAAAAAAAAAGAAAAGAAAAAAAGAAAAACACACACACACAAACAAACAAATACACACTCACAACTGACAAAGAGACCAAAGACCAGTCAAAGCTGGTCAGTTCTTCAGGGTCTTCTGAGAGTTCCCAAGCTCTTTCTGTCTTTCTTCAGCATTGTCCTATGTGAGTGGTTTTTGTTGCCATCGCTTCTTCATGACTACCACTTCTCTGGTTGCATGCTCAGATTCCAGGAAGTAAATGACAGAGCAAGAATGTGCTTGGAATTCCTAAGAGAGTTCCAGATAGCCATCATTCTGAGTCCTCACTACAAGAAAGATTAGAAAATAAAAGTACTGCTTTTGTTGTCATTTGTTTTTATTGAACATAAATTTTATCTGTACTGAATAGAACAAGATCTGTCTGGAGGGAAGGAGGTTATGGATAATTGATCTGTAACGAGCAATGTCTACCTCAATATGACACAGTCATTTTTGGCCTGTAGATATTCTTTAAATTCTAAGTTTGCTTTCTTCACGTTCCACATCTCTGTGACAGATACTCCCTACCTCATTCCAGCACTCAGGTAAAACTCCTGGTGTTGGTCTGAATGCCGATCTCTTTGAATAAATATCACATCTATTCCCTCATATCTATTCTCAAAAATACTTCCGGAATCTGACTGCTTCTTACCATTGTTGTGTGAGACTTTTCCTGAGGAGACATAGCACCTTCCAGGTAGGAGAGATAGACAGAAAGCTACAGATCAAAGTAACAATTACACCAAAGCCCAATCTGGTGAATCAATGGATTTGTTGAAGTTACTTACAGGAATATGGATGGGAAGTTACTTTAAAAGCCAGGATGGCTCAAGTGGAAAGCCCACCCCTGCATGGATGACATACTCATGAGAGCTGCCACCCTGGAGCTTTCTGCATGGCTTGCAGGAATCTCAAATCTCCTCTTGGTAGCTTGCTCTACTTCCTCCAGGCAGCCCAGCTGGTCAGAGTCTTCTCCTCCTCCAGCAGTTGTTTCTTGCTTCAAGAACCTTGGGTAGGGGACCTCACAAGTGGTTTAGGTTTCAGCTTTCCCAAACATGATGTTTGTCTCATGAGCCTACCCATCCTGGCCCTTCCTGGATGAAACATTCCAAAGAGAAGGACATTGCTATCCATCCAACAACCATCTTTTTTGCTACGACTTTGGTTCAAGCCACTAGCATATCTTAAGAGGTGAAAGCTTTCTCCATAAGATCAGGAAAGGGACAAGAATGCTGGTTCTTACCAGTGCCATTCAATACCATGCTGAGAACTGTCACCAGTTATGTCATTTGTAACATTCTTTGTAATTGACACATTGGATATCTACATCAATTATCAGATGGACAGAATTTGATTTGTTCACATTTAATAATATGAAAGGCATACACCACCAAGGATAGACCACATATATAATCCCATAAGACTACACTTGACGGAACTGAAAAAAACTTACTGGCTGGTGATGAGCCATGGTAATGTGGTAGCAGTGCATCCCTGCATGACTAGAGATGCTGGCATCAACACATGTGCTGTACCATCAGTTACATAAAAGTAGAGTACATACATAGATAGTTCATAGCATTTGATAATAGTAAGTGCCAATGTTCCTTCTTCGCTTATTTTACTACGGCATACTTTTCCTGGTGACTTCAGAGTGTACTCATTCTATTTATATGAGAAGTGTTTCCAGTATGGTACTCTGCATGCCACATCTTCCCAGTCTCCTGATCGCGTTCTTTGCTCTCATGCTTGATTTAGTCTTGGGGGTTTTGGTCCATCATAATCACAATAGAATAGATATGTATGCTATGTGGCCAAGATCATAATAGAATAGATGTGTGTGCTATGTGGCCAAGATCATAATAGAATAGATATGT